>JAODAL010029588.1:0-51371 GCA_025379985.1 Phyllomedusa bahiana | reverse complement strand
TGAGGTCTTTTTGGGGATATTTATTAGCACCGTAGAGTGTCTACAAACCTTTAATGGTGCCTCAAAATATTATAATGAAAATTAACCCAGAAGTCTGTGGGAATCAATATTGAGTTGCATTTTCTTAGTAACATCTACTGTGTTCCAATGAATAATGTTAAAGAATTGAAAGTCTACAAAAAAATTAGATTTTGAAATTTCACCTCCAATTTATTAACCCTTTAGGTGTCTTACAATAATTAAAGCAAACTTCCTAACTGCTGTTTTGAATACTTTAAGGGGTGTAGTTTCCTATATGGAATCATTTATGGTGGTGTCTAGTATGCAGGCCAATCAAATTCATGTCAGAACTAGACTGGTCACCTGGTCAGAAGACTTGCATTATTTGGTTGAATGTGCATTAGGACCTCTGTGATGATCCAGTAGCAGTTAGAAAAAAATGTCTGAATACTGTTCTTTATGTAGTAGTGGTGTCAGGGTAAAGCGTCATTAGATGCTGCCCAGACAACACTTGGTGCAGGGATGATGCCACATCCCCTACAGCACGCACACAGCTTTCCCATGATCAAAAACTGCTTGCTGTGGGGTATGTGACTTCATCCACCTTTCTTGGTTGCTAGATAGGCTATCCAGTGTACAAGAAAGCTGGATTATGCCACATTCCGCACATCAATCAGAGTTACAATGATGGGATAGCTGTATACCCTTTGTGGTGGATGTACAGGACATACATAGAAATATATGAACCAAATTTTATATATTTGTAAATTGGAGCAAAATTGCATATGGAATGCTGATTATAGTAAATTTCTCCAGTAGAGACCTGGTAGCTCTATGCTACAGAGCTATATGTAAGCAATATCCCATTGCATGGTGCTTTTGCCATTTGAGGGGTGTCCCTTGACAGAGTAAAATTTTCCAATCAGTGCGGAGAATCATAGTGTGCAGGGACACACCCCTCTACAAAATGGAATGGTAACACCCAGATGACAGATTCAGTAATACATTTCTAGAAGGAGTAACAGATGAACAGCACAACACAAGTTCTAAGAGAAAATGCTCCAGAATTGTTATTTCTCAAGGAACAAGGCAAATACTTCCACTTTTTATCACCCATATGCCGTTGCCAAGAATCTGTAGTTGCTATACTGTTACATGCAGTAACAGTATGGAAGATCTAACAGACACCTCTTGATTACTATCACAGGGGCTTTGGAGCTAGGGTAGTAGTAACATGGGGTTAGAGTCAGCCTTGGGTGACAAAAAACACCGCTGGATACACCAAGCCCCACTGATAGTAATCGAGAGGCATGTCGGACACCACCATTACTAACACTGGAAAAAAATAAGAAGAAAAACACAGACACAATAAAAAAAATACTACAGGCAGTCCCCGGGTTACAAACGGGATAGGGACTGTAGGTTTGTTCTTAAGTTGAAAATGTATGTAGGTCGGAACAGGTATATTTATTAAATGTAATTCCAGCAAAAAAAATTTTTTTTTTTAGTTTTGAATAGTGCAGGGAACCGTTTTTACATTTGTTTTGCTGCCGGTGGCCTTGTTTAGAAGATTTCACCTAACGTTCTGTTTCTCATGTGTAGCTGTGGCATGCTGGCACTTGGTTATCATGGGGCGTGACTCAGTGTTGAATGTCAGCCACGCCCCATAAGTCTCCGTTTGTAACTATCGGACGTATGTAAGTCGGAACGATGTAAGTCGGGGACCGCCTGTATATTTAAATATACCATCTCCAACACCAGCGCTAGCTGATCATTTTATTAATGAAATGGATCCAATGCTGGTCTGACATAGTCCACCAAATCCACCTTAGTCCAAAGGAGAAAACCTGTAGAAAGATATAAACACTACAAAAAAAGATGTCAGTACTAGACTCCACCCCCTGTATCCTCTGAAGGTCATGGCTGTCCCTAATCTTGTTGGGGTACAAGCCACGCAATATGATCCTGAGGGGTACAAACCACAGCACAATCTCCAGGGGGTTGATTCTCTGTTTCCTCTCCGAAGATTGTGCCTGTAAGTTGTGATCTGTACCCCCTTCTCCCACCACTGCCCCTACCATATTATTATATGGCCTAATGCCAACACAGAATATAGCCCACACATATCATCCCATAAACCTCGCCACCATCTCCACCTATCACTCTATAGCCCCCTCACCTCCACCTATCCCATAAACCCCTCAACACCTTTCACCCCATAATCCTACCTCCACCTATCACCAAATAGCTTCCTTACCTCCTCCTATCACCCTATAGCCACCTCACCTCCACCTATCACCCCATAGTCCTCTCATCTCCACCTATCACTCCAGGTGGAGTTTGTACAAAGGTGAGCACAGGTAGGGAAGTGCTGGAAAAATGAGGATTCTAAAATGTTTGTGTGGTACATTCTACAGGCCAACAGAAGTCAGCATGGAGGTCTGGACCGGGTGGTGAAGAAAAGGAAAATGAACAACTCCAGTCAAAGAAAACGTCTGCTGTAAGTCCTTTATATGTGTTACTTACAAACCGGTTATATACCCTATATTCAGACACTCTTATATAGGCCAGAATTATTGTGCTTTAGTGGTATTATTCAGTCACTACATGGTGCTGATATGTGAAAGTATTATTCAGTCTTTATGTGATGGTGATATGAGGTCATGGTATGGTGGTATAAGTCACTATGGTGGTGATATGTGGTGGTATTATTCAGTCACTATGTGGTGGGGATAAGTGGTCATGGTGTTGTGGTATTCAGTAAATATGTGGAGGTGATATATGGTCATGGTGTGGGTGTATTACTTAGGCACTATGTGGTAATGATATGGGGTTGTGGTATTATTCAATCACTATATGATGGGTATATGTGGTCATAATGTGGAGATATTATTTAGTCACTATGTGGTGGTGATACCTGGTCATAAGGTGGTATTATTTGGTCTTTGTATAGTGGTATCATTGATAATATTGGTCTCGGTATACCGGTTTGTGCAGTAATAGTATGGTGGTAATATTTGCTGCTTGTGTAGCGGTATTATGTGGTAATTGATTCACCATTATTTAGAGGCGTCATCTATAGAAAATTGTCTTTATAGCTATTTGTATTTATTTTTTCGCACACAACATATTATTTTATATAAATACAACCTAATAGACCCCACTAACACCACTGTTGTGTGAAAGAATTGTGTTTTTTTTTCCATTCCACCTAGCTGGAGAGGGTGCAGGCAGCGTGCGTCAGTTTAGGATTTGTTTAGCCTAGGATTTGGATTTTTTCGTTTGTGGGAGGAGGGGGGATGCCATAGACTCTACTTGCCTAAAGCACCAAAATGCCTTGTCCTGGCCCTGTTTATAAGGCATTTAAATGAATATGGTATTTTCCCGCTGTTTTTAAATTCTGTGCATTTTTTAAATGTACTAAATGCATATTGTAACACTTTTTTGAGAGTACAGTCTAGTTAAATATGTACATATCAAATAATACTTTTATTGTTTTTTTTTTTTTTTTAAATTAACACAGTAAAAATACACTATGTCATGTATTTCCCAATAAAATAAATGGGATGTGGTTTGTGGGTATGTTTTGTGTGTATTTGGGTCCAGAATGCAAGTGTATACCTTGCAAAATTCATGTGAAAAAAAACAGTGTAAGCATAGACAGTAACACATGCTCCACTGATTTAAGCATTCATAGCCCTACATTGTGGCAATCTCAATATAGCGTGTCACATTCTGATATCACATGTGGCTTTTTTTTATTCTCCTGGAAGAAAATATGCTGAATAGACACAACGCAACATGTAAATGGGAAAGCAACATCCAGCAAATTTGGCCGACAGCTGGTGGTTGACATTCACACAGGAAACAATAACATCACCAAGATTGCTGCATATGATTGGTTACATCTGAGTTTAATATTTTAATAGGAAATCCTCAAAAAAACTAAAACTTTTACTGTTACTCTAACAGAATAATCTAAATCGTGATTTTGTTTCATTGACCTTCTCACTATTACATCAGATGAATGCGTGCCCTATAGACCTACATCGAAGCTGTTTACAGACACTGCATTGATGCTGTCTAACATACGCTACATTGAAGCTGCCTATACAGACACACGTGATTTCGCACAGCATTTGCCATGTAGCGGTGGTATTATGGTCCTTATACCTCACTAAAATGTACCGCATTTAGATACCATGACATCCATACAAATTAGTAATGCAAATGTAGTCTTATTTGGACTACATTTGCTATTTTGTGATATTCGTTGGGGAACCTTTGTGTTCCCGTCATGTTGTTACTTGAAGCACTACTTAAAAACGTTCTCTTGGTTGTGGCATATTACTTAGATTAAGTGTATTTTTGGGTGGGTCATATTTTTTTTCCAAGCACAGCATGCCGCAGGCATAGGTGTAACTTTATGGGGGTACAGAGGGGACTTGTCCCCCCCACTTTTTTCTGGATGGGGGACGGTCCCCCCACTTTTTGCTTCTTCAAATAAAAAATAATCATATGAAAGCATGAGATACGGTAAGTGGGGAGAGCAGAGCACAGAGGAGGATAGAAGGTTAGCCCATTGCCTCTCTAGATTTCTGTGCATCTTTGGGGACAGAGTAGGGAGCAGCCTTCAAATGTTCTGGGCCAGAGTGAGAAACAGTTGTCTGATTGCTGGAGCAGGATTCAGAGGGGGCTGCTTTCACCAATCAGATCACTGGCTCACAGTACTGCACACTCATTACGGGTTGTATTCTTTCCCTCCATTTGTATACACTTCCTCTTTGCTCGGCCCTCATCAGAGACGTTAGGAAGCTCTTGCCGAATGCCAACTGTACCAGACTACAGGAGACAAGTAAGGAGGGGACAATGGTGCTAGGTGTTGTGTGTGCATGTGAGTAGGGTATGTACTGTATATGTGAGTTTTGTATATACTGTATGTACAGCCATGTAGTTTAGCCATGTCAGGTACTTCCCTGCATTACCGCTCTGGGAAATGGGGAATAAAAAAGTGAATGGGGTCAGCCCCGCATCATTTTAGATGTATGGACTTATGAGTACATTCAACAGAAGATATGAATGCTGATTCTGGGACGGTTCAGTGCTGGAATCTGCTCAGAACCGGCGTTCCAATCCAGCAGGGAAACGGAGCTTACATTTATACCCTTTGGAAAAATCAGGGTCTGTGTTGTTGACACTGATTTTAACTCGAGTATTTTCGCTGATTTGTGTTACTGTCAGCGACTGCAAACTATGGAATTCTTCGAGACGTGTTAGCACCTACTGCACCATAAGGGATTTGGTAAGCTGAATTCTGCCTTGGCAGTCGGGTCGTTTGCTCGTCCCGTATGTCTGCGTTTGCATAGCGCCTGATTTGTCTACTAAGGAAAACGCCACGGCAGTGGCTTAAAATCCATGCAATGGGGTATCACCTTCCGTTGGGGGGGTGTGTGGCGCTGGGTTGTCTTGTTTTGGATGGGCTAGGTTTAGTGTTTTTGGTTGCAAGTTTTATTTGTCTGTCATCTTTTTTGTCTTGTGTTTATTGTAGGGTTTTAGCGCTTTAGCTGCGGATATTTGTATATATACACACACAATGTAGTCTAATGTAGTCTCTGGAGTACTAGTGTGTAATGTAATAATCTCTGGGGTATGGTTAATGTAATCTCTAGGGTACGGTAAATAATGCAGTAATCTCTGGGGTACAGTGTGTAATGTAATATCTCGTGTATGGTTTCATAGTTTCATAGTTTGTAAGGCTAAAAAAAGACAAGTCGTCCATCTAGTTCAGCCGATGTGCTAAGGTGTTGATCCAGAGGAAGGCAAAAACCCACAATGAGTAGTAGCCAATTTGTCCTCATTTCAGGGAAAAATTCATTACTGACTCCAATTGACAATCAGAAAAATCCCTGGATCAAAGACCCTCTCCTGAATCTATCACTATAACTTGTCTATATTATTACGATCCAGAAAGAATCCCAAACCCGTTTTGATCGTCGGTTATTGAATTCACTTGACCCCTAGGTCCCTCTGGCTGAGAATTCCTTAGTCTCACTGCTCTTACTGTAAAGAATCCCTTTCTATGTTTAGGCTAGAAACTTTCGTTCCTCAAGACGTAAAAGGTTGCCCCCTTGTTCTGATACAGCCCTGTGTATAAATAAATCGGGAGTGATTCTCTATATTGACCTTTGATGTATTTAAAAACATATTATTATGTCCCCCCGAAGCTTCTTTTCTCTAAACTAAATAACCCTAATTTTTTAATATTTCCCGTGCCATATCTTTCTGTGTTACTGTATTGTCCACCAGTCCTTTTATTATTTTTCGTTGCCAGCCTTTGTACCTGTTCAAGCTCCTATACAATGTCTTTGCCGTGCACTGGTGCCCAAAAAACTGTACACAATTTTCCATGTGTGGTCGTAACCAGTAGTCCTTGTGTTAATGGGAGAATAATGTTCTCATCATGTGTGGCATTCTATGGCCCTTTTAATGCACCCATGTTCCTATTTGCTTTGTCTGCTGCTGCCTGACACTGGCTGCTACAATTAAGTTTATGTCCACCCAGGATTCCAAAGAATTTTCGCATGTCACTTTTTCACAGTGTTTTTCCATTTAAACATGTATTCATTGTAATGGATTTCTCTTCCAAATGTGCATAAACCTTGCTTTTATCAGTGTTAAACTCATCTTGCCATTTCCCTGCCAGGCCTGCAACTGACCCAGATCCCTTTTGTAATAAATATTATCCTCTATTGTGTTGATTTACTTTACAGAGCTTAGTATCGTTCTGCAAAGATCGATTTTCTACTGTGTATTCCCTGTTGTAAGATCATTAATGAATAAGTTAAAGAGGATAGGGGCCCAATACTGTCCCTGTGGTACCCCCTAAGTAACAGCGTTCTGTCTGAGTATTGTACCGTTTAATTAACTACTCTTTTTGTTTTATATCAGGGAGCCAGTTACTTCCCACTTGCACACATTTTCCCCCAGTCCAAGCTTTCTCATTTTATTTACCAACCTTTTATGTGGCACCGTATCAATGCTTTAGAAAAATCTAGATATTTGCATCCAGTGCCTCACCCGATCCAGTCTAGCTCACTGACTTCCTATAGAGCTGATGAGATTAGTCTGACAGGAACCGATCCTTCATGAACCGGGCTGCACGGCGTTTTACATTTAATTTGCAGGTGAGATACTCCAGGATAGCATCTCTGAGTAAACTCTTCATTATTTTACATACAACAGAGGTTTTAAGCTTACTGGCCTATAGGTTTCCTGGTCACTTTTTTGACCATTTTTGAATATTGGCACCACATTTGTAAGTGCCATATCCTTTGGGACATACCTCGTTATTAGTCAGTCATGAATATTAAGAATAGGGGCCTATTCTAGAATACTTAACTTCTTAGACACGTGGGTGCTATGCCATATGACCTGGGGTTTGGGCTTTTTTAATCTTTCTTAGACGGAGCTGCACTTCTTCTGGGTTAGACAAAGAATACTTTTAAGTTGGAGTTTAACCACATCTCTCTGTTCAACAGGAAGGTCATTCCTACCTGGTAAATCAGTGGAGAAAAAAAGGGTTTAATACGTTTGCTTTTGTCATCTGCCCTCTTCTGTCTCTCCCTCAGTATTTTTCAAAGGGCCAACATTTTCTGTTTTAATCTTTTTACTATTTATATAGTTAAAAAATATTTTGGGGTTAGTTTTACTTTCTATAGCATTATGTCTGTCCGTCTCCTGCTTTGCTTGCTTTAAACTTTATTTTACAACTTTTTTTTTTTCCCTATAGCTTCTTAGTGACTCTTCACTGGCTCCTGTTTTAGTAGGTGAAACGCTTTTATTTTGTTTTTTATTGCTCTTTACATCCCTGTTGATCCAACATTGGGTTTTTTCCTGTTTTAATTTTTTTTTTACATAAGGTATGTACCTCTCACAGTGTTAGCTAGGATGTTTTTTAAAAATATTCCATTTAGTATTAGTCTGCCCATATTTTAAAAACACTATGGTCACAGTCAATACGGTTTTAGGGCCTCCCCTAAGCAGTATAATAAATGTGCCTTCCTAATATTCAGTGTTTTTGTGGCTCCTTGACTCAAAAATACTCTATTGAAGGATAAACGGAAATTTATTTTTTTATGGTTCACTATTCCCTAGGTGCCCATCCAACCTGAACCTTGTTACTATGTCAGGTCTATTAGTTAATATTAGGTCTAGAGGCGCCTTTCCTCTAGTCGGTTCCTTGCACCATTTGGCAAGGTATTTATCATTTGTTATTGACAAAAAACATGTTTCCTTTATGGAGCTAAAAGATTCTGATTTCCCAATTGATGTCTGGATAGTTATAGTCGCCATAATAATAACCTCATTATGTTTTAGCAGCCCGCCCTCTTCGATTTGCCTGAAGGAGTACATTTCCATGGGTTTGTTATATTGGGGGCCCTATAGGAAGACCCCTTTAGTATTATATTGTTATTGTACCCCAGTTATATTTATCCCATAATGATTCCACATGTTCATTACCTGTACCTATATCTTCCCGCAGTGTTGGCTTCAGACAGGATTTTACATAAGAGCAGGGGACACCTCCCCTTTTCGGGTCTTTACGATCTTTCAAAATCGACGTAACCCTGCTATGTGAACCGCCCAGTGTAGCTCTCGTCCCAGCCCTTGGTCTCAGTTATCCCCACTATGTTATATTTTTCTTCAGATAATAATATCTTTCTTGTCATTAATTTGTGTGGTCAGACTCCTGGGCATTGGTCTGCATGCATTTTTAGTTTTTTCAGTTTTTTTATTCCTTTTTTCTCCCTGATCCTTTTATCTATTGCTACACCACCGTCCCTCAACTCCACCCCTGTTTTATTCTATATCCCAGTCTTATCTTCTATCTTGCATGCTATAGGTGTTGTTAACCTCCACCCCTAGTCCCTGAGTTTAATATCTCCAAACTTCCTGGCATTTTGTCCCCCAATTACAGCTGACCTCCATTTAGGTGCATGCCCATCCCTAGCATAGAGTCTGTTTGCCAAGACAGAAGTCGCCCAGTTCTCCAAAAATCCCATATCCCTCTTTCCTACTCCAATTTTTGAGCCACTTATTCACTTCTCTAATCTCCCGTTGCCTCTCTGGTGTGGTCGTGGATAACAGGTATTATTTCTGAAATATTACCTTGGAGGTCATTGCCCTGAGCTTTTGGCCAAGTCCATGAAATCATTTTTAAGGACACTCCACCCCTTACCTCACTAACTTTGTAATTGGTGCCATGTTGGACCATGACAGCTGGATTCTCACCAGCCCCACCCAGCAATCCGTCAACCCGATTCCCGCGATATGTCGAACCCGGGGCCCCAGGTAAAACAACACACTGGTTCCGACGATCCCGGGTCTTTGTGGAGATTGCCCTTGTCTGTGCCCCTATAATTGAGTCCCCAATACGAGCACTGTTGCCTGACTGCACTCCTATTCACCTTCTACTGGAGAGACAGGGGTAGTGTCTTGCTCTGCAGCTATGCTATTTCTGAACCGACATCCCCCTCATCCGCCAATTATTGCAAATTTGTTGGGGGTGTCCAGTTTAGGAATAGCCTCCTGAACACTCTTCCTCTTCCCTTCTTTCTTACAGTTTACCATCCTAGCTGCCTATGTTCCTGACCTCCATGCTACCACCCTCCCCGAGTATTCTACACTGCTGATGTGATGCTCATTGGGACCAGCCGGCTCGCTTACAAGTTTGGTTAATGGATCTAGTGTGTCGCCACTTGTCATTAGATCCAGGATCTGGGCTTTTAAATGTGCAGGAGTGTTGCTACACATTCTGCACTAGCAGTATGCTCCCTCGAACTTGTTGCTAAGGATGCATACATTGCACAGGTTGTGCATGGACAGCATGTCAAACATGGAAACTCATGGGATGTTACCAAAAAGATATTGAATACAATTATAATATTAATGTAGTAAAATATTCGGTCACCCTCTAAACGCCCCCAAAGCTAAATCTCTCAATCTCAAGTCTCCACACTTAAAAGAAAAAACACACTTTAAAGAACTACACTCGCATGAACTCGTTTCACTTCGCTCAAAGCTCAGCTTAAAACCTTTCCCACACTTGCTGTTTGGCTGTCTGCAATCTCTCCTACGAACGCAAAAATAAAAAAAAATGGTATGTGTGATGTAATCTTGGTGGTAACAATGTGTAAGGATATCTCTGGGGTTACGTGTTATGTAAAATAAATCTCTTGGTACATTGGTAATGTTTCTCTAGGGTATGGTGTGTATGTAATTCTGGGGTACAGAGTGAGTAATGTAATCTGGGGTACAGTGTAATGTAACCTTGGGGTACCATATGTGTAATGTAATCTTCAGGTAGTACAGTGAGTAATGTAATTCAATTTTAGGGTTCAGTGTGTAATATAATTCATTTTGGGGTTATAATGAATTATATTTATTTTATTGAGTTCAAAGATTACTATTCTCATTTTAAGTGCTGCGTTTGTAATGTAATTGATTGTGGCTACCATTGTAATATTATACGTTTTTTGGAGGTTCAGTGAATTAGTATTATTTCTTGGTATAATGTGCAATTCATTTCTTAGGTTGCAGTTTAGTTAATGTATAATTTCTATGCTACCATGTGTAATATTAAATTTTTAATTTCTGGGGTGCAGTGAGTGATGTCATTTCTGGTGTATGGTTTGCAATAAAATACATTTTGGGGTACAGTATGTGACACGAGCGAATACAAAGGATACAATGAGATCATGTTCTTTTATTTTCCTCATTCTGTTGTGTGTATAAAAAATTTAATAAAGTAGTGATGGGTGATGGGAGGGGTTAAGCGAAATTTGCTGCATTGCACCACATTTTTTTATTTCCATCTAGATGGGGAAACATTATAGCTGGGCTGGTTCGGCTTAATTGCCAGGGCTGCTTTTTAGTCCCAGTCCGGCTCTAAACATCAGTAATTAGAGAGCCACTCGTAACCTTACGGATTGCACCAAAAGTGTTTGTTATAAGGACTCCGCCCGGAGCTGCTCCCTCAGACCTCCTAGCTGGGTTAGAGGGGGCCGCTTTACTGCAGGGAAGGGAGGGGAAGTGAAAGGGAAGGCGAGTGAAGGAGGGAGGGAGGGATAGGAAGATAGGGGATGAGAGGGAAAATTGGTCCCCCCCACTTTTTGAACCAAAGTTACACCCCTGGCTGCAGGTGTAGCATTTTGTCAGGCAGTTTGCACCAATTTCCTTCACTGTTTTTTTGTGATGAGAAAACATGTGTAAATTTGTGGGGTTTTTGTGGCATTTTTTTGGAAAATGTTGGAGGAAATGTTTTAAGACTGGTGTTTATCACACCTGTCTTAATAAAAAGTGGAAAGCAATAAGATGTTCTACAGTAATTATATTAAGTTCTCATACCTTTGGCACATATTTCACTGCTTGACATAAAAATCTACACCACCTGGGATGTGAAGGATACTATGCCATATTTTTATGCCATCTTTCTGGTTGTATATTGGTAAATATGTAAGGTTGTGGAAGAATTACTCTTTATTGAGAAGCTCCAACCACTTTTCTGAAAATCAAAACAACTAAAAAGTCGTGATTTGTTGATCAAATAAGGCTTGTGCAAAAATGTGCACGTTGTATTATAACAGAATACCGATGAAATTAGTTTCATGGATTTGTAGAAGCTTTTTTTGTGTGACCTTTTATTTTTTCTATAAAATAAATTCAAACGTTCATTTTTCTGGATTTTTTCTTCTTTCATAAAGAAGCCTATGGAAGAGCCCTTGAAAGAAATACCATACACAGAGCATGCTCTATATGGGGAAAAAAAATAATAGTGGGTAGAAAAATCCACAAAAAAAAAAAACACACAGGGGAATTTACTCAAACTTAAGACATAAGGACACCGCAGTTAAGTGAAACAAATTTGAGAGGAGAACACCCCTTAGTAAATTCACACAGCTGTGGCTGCCTGTGTTCCTCACATTGATATCTATGCCAGCTATGAGTTGGCATAGATTATGCTATATTTTATACCAGTTTCTGGTGTGGATTATATGGAATTGGCCTGGCAGCTAAGGGGGCTTTCACACAGTGCAGTTTTAACTGCGCTCCAATTAAGCTGTCTTTATTACCAGCAAGCTTCCTTCAGTTGTCTAAATTATTCAGAAAGGTGTTTCAAGTAAGTAATCAATGACTGTGTGTGAAGTCTTGTGGATTACAAACACACTAACTGATTACTCACTTTCCAAACAGTTTAGGGAAGTGAAAAAAGCTTGGTAGTAAAGGCAGTTAATTGGAGCGCAGTTAAAACTGCACCAAACCTGCCCTGTGTGAATGTACCCTAAGGGTATGTTCACATGGCGTAATTGCGCTGTACAATACACCGGGTGATTTGGGAGTACTCCTGAAGGACGGGAGGGGGGGGGGGGGGGCAGCAGCCCACCGGCCATATAGACATTCATTACTCGTGGCGCATAGTATCATATGAGAGCTATGGATTACCGTAATTGCAGGGCGCATTGCGCCACGTATTAAGCACAATACACGCGAGAAATATGTCTGCAATTACATGGCAAAATAAGCCGTGTGAACCTACCCTAAGGCTTTTCCACTTCTGCTATGTTCCACCCACCTTTAAGGAAAGTACCACTATCATTGCATAAAGTCCAAAACTTTGCAACAAATATTTTCCCACTACAATAGTAGAGGAAATTGTTTAATAATATACCCTCACATTTTGCGGTCTGTTTTACAACCAAGACTTCTCCAAGACTTCTCCCGTGCTTCCCCCACACTCTGGAACTCACTGCCCCATCAAATCAGACTCTCCTCCACTTTCACCAGCTTCAAAAGCAACCTGAAAACCCATCTCTTCAGGCTTGCCTACAAACCCTCATAAACTTGTCATACTTCCTCCACAGACATGTCTGCCCCTCACCTCCTGTCTCTTTCCCCCTCCTTGTAGATTGTATGCCCTCGCGGTGAGGGTCCTTTCTCCCTCTTTCGTGCCAATTGTCATTATCCCTTTTCACTGTACTCGTTTGATTTATGTAATGTATGTAACCCCCGAATGTACAGCGCCCTGGATTCAATGGCGCTCTAAAATACTTAATAATAATAATAATAATAATAATAACCCTGTGTTAGCCTACAGCAAAAACCTGGCTGTGGTGTTTCTTGCAGAAAAATGCAGAGAAAAAAAGGAAAATGGCACCAAAAAACATGGCAAATTTTCTAAACTGCAACAGTATGTGTGAAACCACCCTGAGTGTCGGTAAAATGTATTTGTATTTACCAAACACTGGATGGTGACTCAGGTAATTTTATGTGCTTTTTATGAAAAATAGCTGGACTATTGTGCAAATCAAGCACTACTTTCACCTTTTTTTTTTCCTACCACTTTCCAAGAGCCATCACATTTTATTTTTCCATCTACATAGACATACGGGGGCTTGTTTTTTTACAGGACAATATGTACTTTTTAATGGCACCATTGAACATACTATAGAATATACTGGAAAATCGAAAACAATGGGGGGAAATGTCAAAAAATACAACCTTGTGCGATGTTTGCAGGGGTTTTGTCTTTATGGCGTTCACTCTTCAGTATAAATGATGTATTATCTGTAGTCTGCAGGTTGCTGATATTCAAGCCATACCAAATAGATAGGGTCTTCCTTATATTTTAGTACTTTAAAAAAAATACAAACACTCTCTGCAGCACCATTTTATGGAACCAATAACTTTTTGGTGAGGTTGCGATTTTTAGGAGTGGATGGAGGGGGGGGGGGTTGAAATGACCTTACTAATAATAGCAATTTTCGGGCATTTGGAAAAAATTTTTTATCCTGACTAAGGTGTTCAGCATATGGGATAAATTATGTTCAATTTTAATAGACCAGCAATACCAATTATGTGAAACTTTTTTTTTCTTATTTCTAAAATGGCAAATGGGGGGGATTTGCGCTTTTGATATTTTTTCTTTTTTTTATACTTTCTAAACTGTTTTTTTTTACATTAACATGGAGTGCCCCTAGGGTCCTTGCTATTAGCAGCAGGTGTTAGCTGTAATTAGCAGCTGACATCAGCCTCCTATGTAATCGACTTACTAAGTAAACCCGCTACATAGCACCTTACTAGCACCATGAAATACCCATACATCATGTGTTGGTAAGTTGTTGACAGTCTTTTCCATGGGGAAGTTATCCAAACACCTGAGCGTTACTGATACAGTGGTCTCTCTACGTACAATATCAGTTGGTTTCAGGACCACCATTATATGTTGAAACCATTGTATGTTCAGGCTATAACTGTGGAAAACTGGCAATTGGAAAGTGAAGATGAAAGAAAATCAGATAACTAATCCAGATAAAACAAGTCTTTACATAAAAGACAGAAAGAGCTGCTGGAAGCTGGAAATCACTTTTTATTTTGAGGACAAGATAAAACACATGTAAAGTGTCCGAGTAGCTTGAATGGTTATTTGCACAATTCAAGCACCTGGAGAGTTTGATTACCCATTGGGTAATGCATCATGTGTGGGGAGTGCAAGTCCATTCTCTGCCTATTTTTTGTGTGTATTTAGCACGGAAAACAAATTGGGAGATTGGACATGGATTTACCCTATTGAATGGGGCTAATCTGCTTTCTTAAAATGCGGTGTAAACAGGGCCTTACTCTGTAATGTCTGTTTTTGTCTGTACAAATTAATTTCAAAGTGAAAGATATGTTGGTGCTATGTAAATCACAAATACCATTGACATTATTACTATCAAAGAGATGCTATCCTGAAGTGAAAAACAGAGGGGTTATTAATGGAGTTTACTCAGATTGGGTCACCCATACTAGGGGGGTAGTATCAGAGTGGGACCTGGTCTTTAAAGGGGCTGTTCCTATCTCTCACTTTGATGGCATACTGTTAGGAGTGTGATAGGTGGGGGTCACACCCTTGGGACCCACACATATCTTCAGAACTGGCCCCCAAAAATCTCTGTTCGTGGTTATGTACAACTCTCCTTTAAATGGGTTGTCTCACTAAATTGATGGGGGCGTGCAGTAGAAGCCAGGTCTGTAGCTATAGCTATAGGTCTGGCAGCCTATCAGGATAGATCAAACAGGTCTGTAGCTATAGCGACCTGAGGAGCTGATGCAGCCCATACAAGAGGGGATATCTCAGAATAAGTAGGACACGGTTAATGGACACATATTGCAAAATGACTTGTGTTTGCAAGATCTTTAGCATAAAAAACAATCCTTGTAGTGAGACAACCCCTTTAAGTATCTACTTTTTAAGGAATTTGTGGAGGTAATTTACTGTAATATATTTAACAAGAAAGAGGATAATAATATGTTACAAACAGTTCAAGATAATTAGGAGGCTTGGGCAGATAAGTGACAGATGAGGTTTAACACTGATCAATGTAAGGTTATGGTTTTGGCATTTAGTTTGATACTAAATGGCAAAACCTGAGGAAGGCTGACATGGAAAAGGACTTCAAAAACTATTTGATCAGCACTCTGGCAAAAGAACAATAGTGTGCACTGAAGGAAACTGCAATCTGAGTAATACGCCAAAATAATCAATTGCCCTCCATATACATGAATTGTGATTAAAGGTTATTAAATATAACACTTTTTTAAGAGACTGAAAATAGGGAACAAAAAATTGCAATACTTTTTATGTAACTATATGACGACCGGTCCTTGACTATAAATCACTGGGTGGTCGACATCTAAGGGCATGTCCCCAAGGCATGGGTTTGCAGCCGGTTTTTCAGACGGTTTGCGGTAAATGACCGGTATTTGTCCTCTGCCGTGGGGACATGACCTAACTCTGTATGGATGTTCTGGAACGTCTGTGTAGAGTACGCAGCTGTGTGAATGGAGATAGCTGGGCTCGTAGATAGCTGGGCTTTCCACTGATAAGACAGGGACAGATTATTAACATCCCTGCCTTTCCAATCTCTGCTTATACAACACTCAATGAGCACAAAAACATTTATAAAGCAGACTTTTTATTACCAGCTTTCCTCATATTATTAAGTAAAAAAAATCTGATGTAAAAATAAATAGAAATAAAACCAAATGTATCAAGGAAAAAAAGTGAAAAGTTGGTAAAATAACCAAGTGCGAAAAAGTGTTGATATGTTCACATGACATATTTTGAAGTGTAAATTTACACGTCCACATTTGCTTCAAAAAACGCCTTATTAGGGACATATTTTGAAGAGCATTTTGGAAGCTTATTTTTTTCTGTGGTGATTTTACTCGCATAAAATCCTCAAGAATTGACAAGGCACTTAAATTTACGCAAGTAAAATCATCTATGAATCCACGATACAAAAACACTAGTAAAATACACGTCGTGTGAACAACATTGCGTACTTAACATTGCAATTAATGAGATGTGTTTTGAACATTGTTTGAAGCTTATTTTGAGTCGTATTTTGGTTCAAAATACACCTTAAAGTAAGCTTCAAAATAGATTGTGTGAATATACCCTTAGGCTATGTTCACACGGCTTAAAATGGCACGTAATTACGGACGTGATTTCGTCCATAAAATCCCGTCCTTTAGTAACGTTCAGAGCTGCTCCCGGAATTACGGACCGAAAACGCTTCGGGGATGTAATTTTTGCACGCGTATTGCACGCGTATTTGCACGCGTAATTACGTCCGTAATTCAGTCCGCGTAATTTCTGCTAGGAAACCCAATAAAACACAGTAGTATTTTTCAAAGTGACCTATCAGCACCCATATTTTTCTTTGAAGATATTATTTTTCTTCAAATCTGCCTATTACATTGTGGGATAGACCCTTTTCCCCACACCCATAACAAAATAAAAGAAAATTTAATTGGATAATTAATTCAATAATTCCACCCATGGATCCTATAAAAGAATGAATTCAACATAATTGTGCCAGTTTACATTGGGTATCCCTGTCCCTACATACCTCCGATATGGGGAAACCCACATCTAACCGCATGCGCTGGTTGGAGCCTTTCCCACGAGAGAAGGTTGTGGACATCCTCCTTGATGAGAGTCAATGCTTTAAAGAAGAATATTATCTGCAAAAACTGAGATTCAAGAATAATCCCTCCCCCAAAAATTGATACAAAAACCAGACAGTCTTGGCTAGAGACTTTTAAACTCTATTTGACCTCTGAACGTATTTGCGGCGTAATTACGCTGCAAATACGCGCACAAAAGTGTGGCACTGATTTCCATGACGTAAATACCCCTGCCCATTATTTTCTATGGGGCTAGAAGGCGTAATTACTCGCAAATACGGGTCAATAATTGACAGGGGACTTAATTTGCGATCGTAATTACGCTGTGAAAACGCAGCGTAATACGACAAGTAAATACGCCTCGTGTGAACAAGGAGACGTATTTTACATTGCAATCAATTATATATCCCCTGACCATTATTTTAGGCGTATTTAGGGACGTAATTACGGACGAAATCACGTCCGTAATTACGTGCCATTTTAAGCCGTGTGAACATAGCCTTATAGCGTTCAACCTCACATGTACTAAAGAAAATTACAATTTGCTTGGTATGAAAATAAATGATCCAGTTTAAAAATAGAAAATGTTAAGCCAGTTGCAGCCTTGGCAATGTAATCAGAACACATGCAGTGTTGAACATTATTATATGATTCTAATATTACATGTTATATGTTATATATTACTAGATCACTGGAGGTGTTGATGATACAGGGATTTATTCTGGTTGTTGTATCTGTAGTTTGAAAACATTTTTTTTTACTAAGTGTATGTTCACATGGCATATTTGCAGGGTATACTTAAAGGTGTAATTGTGCTGCATTTTCCCTGAAGGGCGCCCCACAAATACAATAAAATCATAGCACTCATTAAGTTCTATGATTTCCCAGCGTATTCCCCGGCGCACAGTACGCACTCTTAAAAAGGAGCAACATGTCACTTCTTTCGGGTGCTTACACTCCAGGGAAAATGAAAGTGAAGGTGAATGGGTGCTGGGCCAAAGCACTGTAGAAGTATGCGCTGGCCAGCGTTTACTTTCAACAGCAAGCATATATTGTCACGCCCAGATACGCGCCGCTATACGCCGTGTGAACCCAGCATAAAGGGTTCTGCTTCATTGAGGGTTTTTGCCTTCTTGTGATTCAATATTGAAGGTAAATAGATGGACATATGCTTTTTTTACTACAAAGTTAGGGTATGTCCACACTGCATCTTTTGGACTTGCGTATTTCGGACGTAAGTTTGCCAAAATACGGCGCAAACAATGTGCAATACAGTTGCCATAGACTTCAGTGTAAAATACGCAACGTCAATTTCATGGAAACTGCCTTGGGCCATTAACACAACATATTAGCGTTGAAATTACGGGCTCACAAGCCCATCATTTCAAAGCGCATTATGGCGCTTACAGCACACACTTTTGTGCACCGCTAAACGCCGTGTGAACATAACATTGAAAGCTCGTAAATAAATAACGTTTACTTTATTTTACTGGTTGATGACAATTACAGAAATACCATATATATATATGTTTTACTACTTTTGCACAAAAAAACCAAAAAAAATCTTTTGTTTTTCAGTTGCTCTCTTCTGAGAGCCGTAACTGAATGAGGCTTCTTTTGGGGAAATTGACTATGGTTTTTATTACTACTATTTTGGGACTACTCATTATATTTAGATTACATTTTCTTTTAGGAAGTGAGATGAACAATATTCAGCATCTCCGGCAGTTGTTTTGAATTTTATTTTCCCTCTGCAGTATAAACAATATGCTAACTTTATTATGCTTGTCAGTAGGAGTATGATGATTCCAAATGTATATAGTTTTTATGTTGTAGCACAATAAAGACCCTTTTTAAAAAGAAAACATAAAATGTATTGCAACATTCGACGACCCAAAACATTTTTATTTCTTCATTGATGGAGCTGTGAGGCAGATTATTTTAAGGAGGCAAGCTGCATTATTTTTATTGGTACAATTATGGGTTACAAGTGAACATTTAATTGAGGATACATCATATATACTGCGTTTACAATGTAGGTTAAATTACATTACAAAAAAATTAATAATACAAATTTATATCTTTGAATTTTTTTCTTGTCACATAATGGAATAGTAACTGTCTGCGGTAGTGGATCCACTGGACCACCGCAAGCGATGGTGGAAGCCCACACCAGGGAGCGGAATCTAAGTAGGTCCCGGTATTCACCAGAGCCCGCCGCAAAGCGGGATGGACTTGCTGCGACGGGAGTCTACCAGGTCGCTTCCACTGGCGGGTCTTGCTTGCGGTGGCGGATAAGGGTAGGCGAGGTACAGATTCGGCAATCAGGCTCGTAGTCGGGGACAGGCAGGAGGTCAGGGCAGGCGTCTTAGGTTCGAGAACGTGGACAGGCAGAAGGTTAGGGCAGGCGGCAAGATTCGTGGTCGGTAAACATAAGCAGATGGTTCGGTACACGGTAGGTAAGACAAGGCTTTCTGGAACGCTTTCACAGTAGGCATGAGCACTAAAGATCCGGCAAGGCTGCCAGGAAGAGGCTGGACTTAAATAGGAGCAGTGCCCGGTGCACTGTCCCTTTAAATCTCACACTGCCGGCACGCGCGCCTTAGGGGGCGGCGCCGCGCGTGCCAGGGGACAGAGACGGATGGGACAGGAGCGTGGTCGGGTAAGTGACTGGGGACACGGGCAGAGGAGTGAGCGAACCCCGGACCCGAGTTGCGGAGCACGGATGCGCCTGCATAGTAAAACATTGGGGGAAGTTGGTGAAATGAGGTTTTTTAAGTTTGATGTTCATAAAGCTTAATGACTGTATACATGAACCTTTTTACAGACTTCTAATATATTTTGTATTTCAGTTCCTTACTATTTTCAGAAACATGTTTGGTGTCAGTAAATGAAAACACCCTTGCTTACATTCGGAGGCTGTAAACCTTGCATATTGCTGTAGAAAAGCAGATGCAGTTTTATCCACTTTAGGCAATGCTCTTTTTAGCAGGTATAGAGATCCCAGGGATGATTCCTTACAATGGATTAGTCTGGAGTCCAGTCTGTTTAGTTCACAGCACATCTCATTTACATTGTGATTAGACTCTGGGCTATGTTCACACCTGCATTTACATTTCAGTCTGGAGAACTGTCTCCAGGCCATGCACACACTTACACCCCAGAACTAAGTTGATAAATACCCTCTACAATGATAAGCCTGAACTGTTGCATGCATTGTAAATGACTCTGTGTGTAGACTGTTGGAGTATAATTGGAGTGCTGTCTCTATGCTAATTTTTTACATAATTTAGTATCCCTGGGGCATCAAGGGTCTGAGATGTGCACCCAGAGCAAATATTGAGTAGGAAATGTGCTGTTGCTCTGTCTGAAGCCATGAAACAAACCATATCAATACAGGCAGTCCCCGGGTTACAAATGGGATAGGGACTGTAGGTTTGTTCTTAAGTTGAAATTGTATGTAAGTTGGAACAGGTATATTTATTAAATGTAATTCCAGCAAAAAAAAATTTTCTTTTACTTTTGGATAGTGCAGGGAACAGCTTTTACATTTGTTTTGCTGTCTGTGCCCTTTTTTAGAAGATTTCACCTAGCGTTCTGTATCTCATGTGCAGCTGTGGCATGCTGGCACTTGGTTATCATGGGGTGTGACTCGGTGTTGAATGTCAGCCATGTCCCATAAGTCTCTGTTTGTAACTAGGGGACGTATGTAAGTCGGAACCAGGGCGGTTCCTAGGGGCGGGCGAGGCAGGCGATTGCCCGATTGCCCGGGGCGCTGAGGCTCCACTCACCCGAGGGGGGCGCCGCCCGCCTCGCCGCCCGGAGATTAGCCCCTGGCTCTGCGCAGCTGCTTTATAACAGCCGCGCAGAGCCACTCAGCAGCTGCACGCACTCACTGTGCAGTTGCCGATACAGGAAGGAGGCAGCACGGCTTTCACCGCGCCCCATGCGACGCTCGATCTCCTCGACTGGTAGTTCTGCCATCAAGGAGATCTCTGGGAGCTGTGTGACAGCGTAAGCGGCGTGGTGACGTCACGCCGCTTACACTGCTCTGCAGCTCCTGGAGCTGGACGCGGGGACCGTGGTCTGGTAAGTAATTTTTTTTTATTTTATAATTACCTACAGGGGCATCTATTGGCTACAGGGGGGCATCTATTGGCTACAGAGGGGGCATCTATTGGCTACAGAGAGGGCATCTATTGGCTACAGGGGGGGGCATCTATTGGCTATAAGAGGGCATCTACTGACTATAAGGGGGCATCTACTGGCTATAAGAGGGCATCTACTGGCTACAGGGGGGCATCTACTGGCTACAGGGGGCATCTACTGGCTATAAGGGGCATCTACTGGCTACAGGGACATCTACTGGCTACAATGGAGCATCTACTGGCTACAGGAGCATCTACTGGCTACAGGGGGCATCTACTGGCTATAAGGGGGCATCTACTGGCTACAGGGGGCATCTACTGGCTACAAGGGGGCATCTACTGGCTACAGGGGGCATCTACTGGCTACAGGGGCATCTACTGGCTACAGGGACATCTACTGGCTACAGGGGCATCTACTGGCTACAGGGACATCTAGTGCTGATAAAGTGAGGTGTCTAAGATGTTTGTTTTGTATATTCTACAGTGACGAGTCGAGACCGGGAAAAGACGTCATGGCGTCTGGGAGAGATGGAGAAGAAGAAAAGAAAGAGAACAGCTCTTCAGAGACGTCTCCTGTGAGTCACTAGATATAACTTTACTGTAATCATTTATATGTCTGCAGCGCCTGTGTACAGCTGGTATCTAGCACTGTATGGTCACTGTATGCTGGTAATATTGGTTGTAGTATAATGGTTTATACTCAGTAATGGTCAGTTTGTATTATTCGGTCACTATGTGCTGGTGATATGTGGTCATGGTGTGGTGGTATTATTCGGTCACTATGTGCTGGTGATATGTGGTCATGGTGTGGTGGTATTATTCGGTCACTATGTGCTGGTGATATGTGGTCATGGTGTGGTGGTATTATTCAGTCACTATGTGGTCACGGTGTCGCAGTATTCGGTGACTATGTGCTGGTGATATGTGGTCTTAGCAGGACATTGGTACTATTAGCCTGGGATTCTGGTTGGTGTAGCGGTGCTATTTGGTAACTGTATGACTATTATTTAGTAGTTTTATACCTAGCACATTGTGGTACAGCTTGTTGTATATTTTAGATTTGGTTGATGGTGATGCACTGTGTTTCATTGTGGCGCATTATGTTACGTAGGGGGGAGGGGGAGAGGGCGAAATTTCTTCACCTCGCCCTGAGTGCAATTTAGCCTAGGAACGGCCCTGGTCAGAACAATGTAAGTCGGAGACTGCCTGTATATGTGAAAACACTGGAAATACAGTATAAAAAGCTGTCAGTACACATAAGTGTTTCAAACAACAGAGAAAAGGTGGCCTTAAAAGAAGTGCATCATCAGAAAGTGACCTATTGTTTAAATTGTTTCAAATATATTTTTAACTATTTTTTAACACTTTTTTTTTCTATTCTTTAAAGGGAACCTGTCAGATGGTTCATTTATACTACCCTTTCTACCACTACCACCTAGCCAGAAGGTAGTGTTACATATGGCAGGAATGGTCCTGCTATTCCATCCTCTCCTGCTTATTAAGTTAGCAGAAGTCTCTGTGTTATGTCTGTCTTCTTCTTATCAATGGTTGTTTGGAGTGGTTGCTTGGCAGCTGCTCAGAATCGTTGTTTGTCAACTGACCTGGCTTGTACACTTCAGCTTGTTGGCATACTCAATAAAGTCCAACCGAAATGGTGGACTGATTGCAGATTATAGAAGTTTGGATCCTGTCTAGTTCTGCTGTATTGGATTGTTCTGTCTTGTCAGTTCATTTGTGTCAGACTGAAGTATCTTGTTTCTTGTCTAAGTTTTGTTTGGCCCGGTTTTGGACTTTGTAGTTTTTTGAGAAATATACATTTGGTGTTTGTCTAGCTTCTGCTGGACCCTGTCCCAGATTCGCTGGGTCCTATAGCCTCTTTCTGTATTAGGGTCATTCGTTTGCTTATGGACATGTTTGAAGGAAAAGGTTATATCCAGGATAGAGCATCGATATTAGGGGTCATAGAGTAAGCTTTTGAAGGACTGCATTAGGGACAGTTACCTAGGGAAAGTTATCGCTTTTGCGCTACCATTCTTCACCAAACTGTGTACCTGTCTTCATTCTCCTGATTATCTAGCAATGAGTCTTTTTATTCATACTACCTTTTCATGTGACTGCTAGCAAACTTCTTTTGTTGCTTGTTGTTGTTTGGAGTCCACCAGCGTTGTTACAGATAAGTGATGAGTGTCTGATCTTTTAGGGGTTTTACTGCTGGAACCACCACCAACCACAAAAAGAGGGCTCCATTTCCCCCATTCCTTCACACCTCACGACTACGGGGTTGAATAGAAAGGTGATTTAGCAGTCTATGGAACTAATGGAGTACAGCTTATTTCTGGGAAAACCACTTTATTATTGATGTAAAAATTTTACTTTTTTGGTTGGCAAAAAAATAGCAGTAGCTTGATGAGGCTTTATAGTCCCTTCTATTGCTGTTGCCATTTGGCTGTTGAGGAGCTTTGGATATTCGTTTTTGAAGGCATATTTTAATGGAAATGTTCATTAAAAGCAAAACATTTTATACAAATATGTATTCAATTCAATCTGTAAGTGGATCCTTAAACAGATTTGAAAGAAGTTTACAGCCGTTGCCCGATCTCGTAACTTTAGGTCTGAAGCCATCTGGTAGCTCGCTGCCAGCTGATCTAAAAGAATGGGGCGATGTTGCAATTCCCCCATTCATTTCTATGGGAGTTCCAAATACAGGCAGCGGACGGGATCGATTGCATCGATTAAGGGCAGTAAGCAATTTTTTGGTTATCATCATATATATATATACACAAATGTTTAAGTGAGATTTGGATTGTTAATGTGCATACTGCCTTATTTATCAGGTGTATCAGATGTTTGGTAACTTTGGATTGATGAGGTTTTAAGCTTGTTTTGTGGCATTTATGCAGTGTATATTGGATTGTGTACCCAGGGCGTAGCAGGGCAAGTCATCGAGAGGTGGGGCCGCCCTTATCAGGGCAACTCTCCCACCTGCTTCTAGGGTATAACAGGGACTTTAGTGTATTTGAGTATATTCCTCTTATTGGATTCAATGGTCCCTATTTCAGTTAGAATTTATCTATTCTACCTGCATAGATATCTAGGTTTATATCTTTGTATGTGTAAGGTGTTCAAGTTAGTCTTAACTTTCATTTTTATTGAATAAAAGTTATATTTTAGGAAGAGGGTTCTTTTGTTTCTGTGATTTTATATGGCTGGTAGTAGAACCCCTAGAAATTAGCGTTTTCTCTTTCGGTGAGTTCCGAATACATCCAATCGCACTTGCATTTAGTTCTCAGACCTAATCTTGAAAGATTTAATACACTGTATTATTTGTATGTAAGAAAACCAAAGATATTGCACAATTTAATCAAAACTGAATGATGATTGTTGAGTTAAATCAACTCCAGTCTTCCAAATCATATTTTTAGGCAATACTTCAAATCTTACTTAGGGTTATGCCTGCATGGTAACTTCAGACTAAAGGTAAAGTGTAAATTGATCAAAAATGTTGGTTAGAATTCCTCTGTATTAATATATTAATATTCCTTATATTCTGTACAGACTTCTGGTTATTGATGTCTCTATGCAAGACTATAAATATGTTCTACTATAAAAATTGTAGCCAATAAGAAAATTAATTAGATGAAACAGGCTATATCAAGATGAGTGCAGGGGCGTAGCTACAGGGGGTGCAGCGGTAGCAGTCGCTACCGGGCCCAGCAGCCTGAGGGGGCCCAAAAGCCCTCCTGCTGCATAAGAAGATACCAGCATTGTAAATGGTGCATGGTAACTGGGGGGCCCCATTTCACTTTTCGCACCAGGGCCCAAGAGCTTGAAGTTATGCCTCTGGATGAGTGTGTACAGTTATCGAGGCATCCCTCATATTCATTTTATCCAAAAAATAACCATTACTCTATTCTTGTGGATGACTTTATTCAGATCTTCGCCAGCTTTTGTATGTTTTATCCAGCACACTTTGATGCAATGTTCAATGAGACATCTATTTGGCAACATGCATGATTAAACTTCTGCAAATTATACAACAGAACATTTGCAGCTTGCTGGTAAATATTTCTGATTCATTCAGCATATTTTCTTTACAGGGAGACTCCATCTGTGACTGCTTCATACATTCAAATGTAATCATAGGAAATGATGAAATTTTGTCTACTTAGGCTGAAGTGTTTCTATACTTCTACACATCTTTTGATGTAATGAAGAAGACAGAATCGTAACGAACGTATTTGTCATAAAAAAGTTAGTGGCCTGAGCACGTTTGTTCCAGTCTTTGCATGCATGTGTGCTGTTTTCAAACCCAGGATTTCATCCAAAAAGGAGAGAAATATGTATTTTTTAATTTTCTTTAACTTTTTTGTCTTGTCTACTACTGAAAGTGGCTAAGTGATTAATTGAAAAACTGTCTTACCACAGCTAAAGTAAAGTAACCTATAGTGTGCTACAAACAGCGCCATTTTTCACACAGCTCTACAGCCTCCTGCATGCTTCTTATGTCTGCAGAGCCTTCATCTCCAGGCTCCACAAGCTCCTTGCTGTGCTATAACCAGTTATACACACAGCCTGTACTGATAAAACACATGTAAGGAATGCACACTGCTCCCCCCCCCCGCGCCCCCGCTGTTATCAGGCAGGAGACTGTGTGTCTGTGTCAGGTGGGGGGGACACAGAACATAACTGTGTTATATGAGGGGATCTATGAGTTAAACAGTCAGTAATTAGTCAGATCATTCATTTTCCCATGTGCTCACAGTGGTCGCACTGTGTTACTCAGTGGTTGGTGGACACCAGTGTTATTGATATGTATCTATCCGAATGTCATGCTACTCTATCTATCCTTTGGTATCACTCTGGTCTAGTGTCAGGTTGATAATTAGTTACTACTCTGGGAATACTCCGTAGCATAGTCCAAACTACGTTGTGTGGGGGAAAAAGGTGAAAACCCGGCTTCCCATAGAATTTGCATATAACCAGGTGTGCAAACAAAAACTACACCCCAAAATAGATAAAGGACTGGGTATCCTAACAAAATATCATGTCAGTATCTCCAACACTCATCAAAGAAAAACCACAAGGACGGAAAATACTTGACCTAAAATATAACTTTTAATATTTACCTTTTAAAATAAGTAATAGCACCTAATATGCCCTACAATTACCCTATCTTTCAAATATCCTATACTAAATCCCTACCTACCAAAATAAAGTGGATCCCGTCCCTATAAGGACGACCCCTACCGGAACCTATCCTATACAAATAGCACCCTGGTATACCCTATTATTACTCAATAAAAAGTTATATTTTAAGTCAAGTATTTTCCGTCCTTGTGGTATAACCAGTTGTGGCCTACCAGATCCACTGACCAGGCCACAGAAAATGTAACACACTGCCTGATGTTTCATATGAAATGTACTCCATGGTGGCCCAGTAAGCAAGCTTTCAGTCACGATGGTCTAGTCCTGTAGTTGTCTCATTGTAGCACAGTGGCTCAATCTGAAGTCAAATGCACTTAATAAATTATGGCTGTCTAGTAAATCAGAGTGGGTAGACACTAGGAAGTTCTGTACCCCAAATCAACAGCGCACTATAGTCTAATCAAGAGAATTAGGGACAAGCTCCATTATAAATTATGTTGATTGTGTGCTAGAGCTAAATGTAGGTATATATGAATATGTTCTGTTCTTGTATGCAACTGCCAAGATCCCAATTGCAAATCTAAGATTAAAAGCAAATGGGGCACTGTGCATTAAAAAGAGTAGACACCATTCTATCAGACACAAAAACCTTTTAGATAATGTTATTTAAAAGAATATTGCTGTCTGTAATCCTGAGTGTTGCCATGGAATATTTTGTGCATGGTACTACAGAGGATCCCAGACTTAGATATACCAGGCTAGGAGACTATATTTTCATTTAGAATGTTTCAAATGGCATGTCATTAGGCTCTCAGTTTCTAAGTATTAAAGGGGTTGTCTCACTACATCGATTCATCTTACTCAGTCCTGTTTTCTTGGTTTCATTTGAATCAGGGGCGTGTTTACTGGCTTCTACTAGGCTGCAGTAGAAGCCAGGTCTGTAGCTATAGCGACCAGTGCTGGCAGCCTATCAGGATAGCTCAAACAGGTCTGTAGCTATAGTGACTTGAGGAGCTGATGCAGTCCATTCAAGAGGGGATATCTCAGAATAGGTAGGACAATGTTAATGGACACATATTGCAAAGTGACTTGTTTTTGCAAGATCTTTAACATAAAAAACAATCCTTGTAGTGAGACAACCCCTTTAAAGGAGTTATCTCACCATGCTGTTTGACGAAGCTTCAGACTCAAACTTCCTGGTTATACTTTGGGCTTGTCTACAGCAGTGATTGGCATACAAGGTCTGCTATTCCTAGCTTTTCTTTTTACAGTGATATGAATACAGGAGGTTTATAATTTGTAGCACACAAGGCTACATAGCTCTAAGGTATAAAACTTGTCAATAACTTTGATAAACAAGCTCCTGTGCCAGAGATAAGACTCAGCACACAGTTACTCATCATTGTCACATGCCCGCTTAGAGCAATCAGAGCAGAGAGAGGTGGTCTGTATACACTAGCAGTAGATAAATTCTCCAATATAGCAATGTATTTAGTAAAAGTCTCCATTCACTTCTCCCTACATATTAAAAGCTAATCATTGAGGTAAGAAAACCTCTTTAAATATTGGATGTAACTTTGAAGGGCCGGCCTCTCTTTCATAAATCATGGCTGTCACAGTTTAAAGTGAGACATTGCTACTTCTAAATGCAGTGTGACCTCTCTGTAGCTTGCAGATTACAATGTGCTTATACTTATACACAACCTTCTCAGCTTGGCATGTAAAGTCCTTGAAATGAGTTCCATGAAATTCCTGTCATCTCTCCAACTACACTTCCAGTTCGTGCTTCTCCTGTTCTCAGCTCCTCCTAAAGTGAGTGTGCCTGAAATATCTAGTTAATACCATCCTCTTAGCATAACCCATGTCTTCCTGAGCCGTAGGCTGAATGTCAGTGGAATGCACATGGATTTGCCAGTCACTCACCTCGCAACTTTGGGTAAAACATTGGCACTGGCTCCTGTGGACATGTGCCTTCCAACCCTATAAAACTCTTAGTGTGTGTGCAATTGCTCACCATCTGTTTTTGTGTACTTTCTTTAAGCGTTAGTACTAGAATCCTGCAATGTTCTGTCGGAGCCTTATCACTTAAAGAGAACCTGTCACATAGATTATGCCCCCTTGCTGAGGACAGCACAAGCTAGTGACAGACCTGCTGTTTCCAGCGCTGTGTCCCTTATTCTGTAAGATGCTGGAGTTTTCATGTATTTAATGCCAAATCTGCAGTTTTCAGCCAGAAGAGTCATTCGAAGAGTCCTTCAGAGTATCAGTTTTTTCAAACCCGGCCAATCGGAGGCTAGCCCCTCCCACCTCAACTGACAAACCTATTACTTTGAATAGGTAGAAACATGTGAATAACTGTCAGTGGGCGAAGCTAGCCTTTGGTGGGTGGAGCTAACACCTGCTCATGAATAAGATTTAAGGGGTAAATGCTCTAAAACTCCAGCATCTTTCAGAATAAGGGGCACAGTGCTGGGAACAGCAGTTCTGGCACTAGATTGTGCTGCCCTCAGCAAGGGGGGCACAACCTATGTGACAGGTTCCCTTTAAGCATTCCATCAGCATGCAGCCCTATTTGTTTCCATTCAAATGATGGACACAAGAACAGAATCCTGACGTATCACCTTATACTCACTTGGGACCATTGGGTGTTACCGGTTTTAAAATTTTTCTGCTCCTATGACAGGAACAGAACAGAAAACTAGAAATAACAGTGCATATGTGGACCTAACCATAGGTTATGGCAAACAGGGTAATTGTCAAAAGCCACCACATCCTAGGGGCACCCATAGGAAAGAACTCCTAGGAGCAGCGTGACAGTGACACACAAAAACATGTGCTGCAGTGCCATATATCCATTGGTTGGGCAGAGCAGTCTGAGTACTTTCCCTGACAACTGAGTCAACTGTGCAGCTGTTAAATTTGCTCTGTATAGATCATACAAAAACTATTTTTATAAGCAGGGGTGTTCTTTTTTAATTTTTTTTTACACTATTCACATTTCACACTAAATAATCTGATGAATTCTATAGGTTATTACTGTTGTGTAGATACCTAAAATGTGTAGTTTTTTTGTGTAATGTATGCACAATAACTATTTTATTAAATATATATTTTTTTTACTTTTAAATTACCTTTTTTTTTAAAATCCCACTAAAGGATAACTATTTAAAAGTTTTGCTTTTACACTTACATCATGTATTAGCATATTCATGTATGCTAATGCATTACCTTCTGTGTCAGTATGACACAATAGCAGTCAAGGCAGCACACAGCCCTGGGGCTACTCTAGGTCCCCATGGCTGACTGTAAGAGCATTCCCCGGGCTTCATCCTGTCATCGGGAGGCCCTTTGATTATACCACAATCATGGACCAAGACAATCAATAGGTTAAGTGCCGGAGATTGGAGGTTTCCTCTGCTTCTTGGCACTTAAAGAGACTGCTCTACGAACAGGGCTGTTAACTACAGCTCTGATCCTAGGGCAGCTGTGGCACTAGATGTCGCTGCAATTTAATGACATGCAACGCCCCACTTCTATAATCAGTGGCGATCATTAAGAAGTTAATTTGCATTCTATTGCATGAAATAAGTATTTGACCACCTACCAACCAACAAGATTTATGGCTCTCAAAGACCTGTTAGTTTTTCTTTAAGAAGCCCTCCTACTCTGCACTTATTACCTGTATTAATTACATCTCTTTGGACTTGTTACCTATATAAAAGACACCTGCCCACACACTCAATCAAACTCAAACTTCTCCACCATGGTCAAGACCAAAGAGTTGTCTAAGGACACCAGGGACAAAATTGTAGACCTGCACAAAGCTGGGATGTGTTACAGGGCAATAGGCAAGCAGCTTGGTGAAGAACTGTTGCCACAATTATTAGAATATGGAAAAAACACAAGATGTCTGTGAGTCTTCCTTGTTCTGGGGCTTCATGCAAGATCTCACTAAGGGTGAGGGTAAGGGTGATTCTGGGAAAGGTTAGGAATCAGCCCAGAACTACACGGAAGGACCTGTCAATGACCCGAAAAAAGATTTGGACCACAGTCTCAAAGATTACCGTTAGTAACACACTACGCTGTCACGGATTACAATCCTGTAGGTCGCGCAGGTCCCCCTGCTCACGCCAGCACATGTCTAGGCCCTTTTGAAGTTCGCAAATGACCATTTGGATGATCCAGAGGAGGCATGGGAGAAAGTCATATGGTCAAATGAGACCAAAAGGGAACTTTTTGATATCAACTCCACTAGCCGTGTTAGAGGAAGAAGGATGAGTACAACCCCTAGAGCAGCGTCACAACCGTGAAGCATGGCGGTGAATACATCATACTTTGGGGGTGCTTTTCTGCCAAGAGGATAGGACAACTGCACCTTATCGAAAGGAGAATGGATGGAGCAATGTATCGCAAGATTTAGCCAACAATCTCCTCTCAGTAAGAGCATTGAAGATGGGTTGTGGCTGGGTCTTCCAGCAGGAGAATGACCCAAAACACACAGCCAGGGCAACTAAGGAGTGGCTCCGTAAGAAGCATTTCAAGGTCCTGGAGTGGCCTAGCCAGTCTCCAGAACTGAATCCAATCAAATATTTTTGGAGGGAGCTGAAACTCAGTGTAGCCCAGCGACAGCCTCGAAACCTGAAAGATCTGGGGAAGATATGTATAGGGCAAAAATTCATGCTGCAGCGTGTGTAAACTTGGTCAAGAACTACAGGAAATGTCTGACTTCTATAGCTGCAAAGGTTTCTGTACCAAATATTAAGTTCTTTTTTCTATTGTATCAAATACTTATTTCATACAATAAAATAGAAATTAATTATTTAAGGATTTTTTTTTTAGATTCTGTCTCTCACAATTGAAGAGTACCTTCAAAAAAAATTGCAAACCTCTGTATTCTTTGTAGGTTGGAAAACATGCAAAATTGCCAGTGTATCAAATACTTATTTTCCCCACTGTATAAACCTATCTACCTATAAACCTAGTTATCTAATGGGGAAATATATACCTATTGTCACGGGTGCCCCCGCGACCCCCCCCTCCAACTTAACCAGCCACGCTCCTGACTGTGTCTCTGCTTCCCGGGCCAGCAAACCGGTAAATTCCATTGCTGGTCGCAGCCCCTATTTAAAGCCTGCCCCTTCCTATGCCCAGCGCCGGATCTTTAGTGCCTATTGCCTATTGAGAAAGTTTTCCTGAGTCTTCCGTCATACCGTGTACCGTACCTTCTTGCCTACGTCCCTCGACCACGAACCTCTGCCGCCTGTCCTGACCTTATTGCCTGTCCCTGACCACGTCTACGCCTCACGATTTTGTACCATGCTCACCCTTGGCTGCCATCGCAAGCAAGTGAAGTCAGTGGAAGCGACCTGGTAGAATCCTGCCGCAGCAAGTCCATCCCGCTTTGCGGCAGGCGCTGGTGAAAACTGGGACCTACTTAGATTCTGCTCCCTGGCGAGGCTTACGCCATCGCTTGCGCTGGTCCAGAGGATCCACTACCGCTGCTCGTGACACCTTTACTGGGAGACTATATATGTACCTGACAGACCTATATACCTGCATGCCTAATGGAGGGCCTATACATTTCTCCACCTAACAAGGAGCCTATATAGCTATGTACTGGTAGTCTATATACCTACAGCATCTCGCAAAAGTGAGTACATCCCTCACATTTTTGTAAATTTTGTATTATATCTTTTCATGGGCCAACACTCGAGATATGATACTTTGATACAATGTAAAATAGTCAGTGTACAGCTTGAATAACAGTGTAAATTTGGTGTGCCCTCAAAATAACTCAACACACAGCCATCAATGTCTAAACCGCTGGCAACAAAAGTGAGTACAGCCGTAAATGAAAATGGACAGATTGCGCCTAATTTGCCATTTTCCCTCCACAGAGTCATTGGACTCGTTATTGTAACAAGTTCAACATAGCACCTCATTGCAAAGAACTGTCTGAGGATTTGAAAAAAAGAATTGCTGCTCTCCATAAAGATGGCCTAGGCTATAAGAAGATTGCCAACACCCTGAAATTGAGCTACAGCACAATGGCCAAGACCATACAGCAGTTTAACAAGACAGGTTCCACTCAGAACAGACCTCGCCAAAGAATTTGATTGCACGTGCTCAGCGTCATATCCAGAGATTGTCTTTTCAAAATGGATGTATGAGTGCTGCCAGGATTGATGCAGAAGTTACTGGGGTAGGCAGGTCAGCCTCACAGTGCTCAGACCATATGCCTCACACTGCATCAAATTGTTTTTTTTTCCAAAAAGAGATTGATGAGGCGTTCTAGGACCGTATTCCGTTAAAAATAGCAAAATTTATTAATAATTATAATAAAAGCACAAAGATCCAAGCAACGGCATCTCCCCGCACAAAAAAGCGATGCCCAAAAGGTAGATTAGTTTACATGGCTGTCATCCCAGAAGGAAGCCTCTTCTAAAGATGGTGCACAAGAAAGCCCACAGTTTGCTAAAGACAAGCAGACTAAGGATATGGATCACTGGAACCATGTCCAGTGGTCTGATAAGTCCAAGAAAAAGCTATTTGATTCAGATGGTGTCAAGCGTGTGTGGTAGCAACCAGATGAGGAGTACAAAGACAAGTGTCTCAAGTACAAAGACTTGAGACACCATGGTGTCAAGCATGGTGGTGGGGCAGTATCATGGTCTGGGGCTGTATGGGTGCTGCCAGCTGTGGGGAGCTACAGTTCATTGAGGGAACCATGAATGCCAACATGTATTGTGACATGCTGAAGCAAAGCATGTTCCCCTCCCTTGGGAAATTTGGCCGCATGGCAGTATTCTAACGTGATAACACCCCAAACACACCTCCAAGACGACCACTGTGATGCTAAAGAAAATGAAGGTAAAGGTGCTGGGCTGGCCAAGCATGTCTCCAGACCTATTGAGAATCTGTGGGGCATCCTCAAACAGAAGATGGAATAGCACAAGGTTTCGAACATCCACCAGCTCCGTAATGTTGTCATGGAGGAGTGGAAGAGGATTCCACTGGAATCCTTTTCCATTGCTGGAAAATAATGGTGGCCACACAAAATATTGACCTTTTGGGCACGATTTGTCTATTTTTACTCAGGGCTGTACGCACTTGTTGCCAGCAATTTAGATGGCTGTGTATTGAGTTATTTTGAGCACACAACAAATTTACACTATTGTACAAGTTGTGAGGGATGTACTCACTTTTGTGAGATACTCTTTCTACCTAATGGGCCTATATATCAACCTAATAAGGCGCTATATGTTTACCTAATTGGGGACCTTTTCACTCCCTAATGGGGGATCTATATATTTGCCTAACTAATTGGGGGCATATATACCTACCTAATGGGCTTAAATACCTCCCTAATATAGGTCTACATACTTTCTAATTATATATTACCTACATACTTACTTAACTAATTGGGGACATATGCACCTCTTTATCTAATGGATGGCCTATATATCTACCTAGCTAATGGGGAGCAATATACCTACTTAATCAGAGGCTATGTACCTATTTACCTAATGGCATCCTATATACATATCCAATGGGGGCTACCCTACCTGTTTACTTAATGAGAGGCCTACCTGCCTATCTGAGAACTACCTTCATAACATCGAGTCATCCTATTTGCCTACCTAAACTTGGGTTTTACCTACCTACTATATTGGGGGTATACCTGCCTACCTACTGTATGGGAACACAAAAGAAGGGTAAAACTGGGTGTATAAAGAAGCCCCCTCTGCAGGCACTTTTACTGTCTGGGGCATAAAGTGGTCATTATTTGGGGCACTGTGCATGTAGAGTTTGTATAGATGTGTGGAATTGGTAGGAAGGTGCTAGAAAAGTGAGGATTTTAAAATGTTTGGTCACTGCATGCCAGCATTATGTGGGCACTGTGAGGAAGTATTACTTACCACTGGCAGTATTTAATTATAACATTTGTGTAAAAGTGTATATGTATCTGTAATGCCCTGGGTTCCATTTTGTATGAAGCTAGCCCTGCAAAACTGTCTCATTGACTTAGATGTGAGTGCAACCTGCTTAACATGGAGATAGATCAATCTGAGCACTGTCACATGAAGTCAGAGGGACATTGCTTTTTTTTTAGTGTGGACCATTAGTGAGGGTTCATGTTCATAGACGTTTATCACTAATGTCCTGTAACATTTTTCAATGTCATGTACAAAGATAGTTAAACGTGTACTTTCTCTTTATCATCAAAATAAGCGGTAGTTGGTATATACAAGTCAAAAACACTCTATTTAGAGGTAGTGCCTTTTTCCTTATATTTTACATGCATTACAGTAACATGTGCACAACATGGTGAAAATATGGAATGCAGGTGGCCTGGGACATAATTAATTTCTATGAGTGTAGCAGCAAATGCATTCTCTTAGTTCATCAATTAGAGTAATGTGGGTCAAAGGCTAATGCAGTGAAAATGGGCATGTTAAATATGGAAAAGCTGGGCTAATTTATCATATAAATCACTAATGGTTATTCAGAATCTTTGGTAACACTGGACAATCATTTTTTTGATTTTGCTTCTTTGAAAATGTGAGGTGATTATGACATTCCCATTCAAGCTAAGCAGAAATATAGTTTCTGATAGTCTGTATCACGTAGAAACTATAAGAAACATGAGATTAAGCTTTAAAGATCATGAAGCATTTAAATGTTACCCTCAGCATTAGTTCCACTGAAACAAAAGTATTTTTCTGCTGGTTTTTGTTTGTTCTCAACATCTGGTGCATCCCGTATAACTGTCCAGCAATAGTCAACTAGCATTGATGGATTCCAATAGTCTTGATAATGCTTTTCCACTGTGGCAATATCATGGTGAAACCGTTCACCATGTTTGTAACTGACTGCACTAAGATTTGCAGGGAAGAATTCCAAAAGTGAATGCAGAAAATTAAATTTGTCGTTTTGTAACTTTCAAGAAGGTTGTCAATCAATTTGATGTAGTTTGTTGCTGTATAGTTGCCAAAGAAATTCTTGAAAACATTCTTGAATGATTTCCAAGCAATTTTCTGAGGCCTCGCCAGCAGCTCTTCAAAGTGCTTGTTATTCATGATGCATTGGATTGGTGAACCAACAAAAATGCCTTCCTTAATCTTGGCACCAGTTATTCTTGTTAACATTTGTCTCAAATAATGAAACCTTCTGCTTTCTTGTTCATTGCTTTCATACAACTTTTCATCAGCCCGAGTTTTCTGTAAAGTGTGGTAGAAATATTATTACAGATTCCACAAGTGCTTTATGTGCAAAATTTTTCTGACCGGGGGTCAACTGGTTATGGTTTGACTACTTCCTTCTTCTGTAATATGACTGATTATCACAGCTGTCACATTCACAAATGAAACAATAGTGCTTGGTATATCCGAGCTGCAATCCAAGCAGTAGTGCCACTACTTTTAAATCTCTACAGATGTTCCAGTTGTAGTTGCAGTATTAGATGTGTTTAAACCAGGCATGCTCAAACTGCGGCCCTCCAGCTGTTGGGAAACTACAATTCCCATCATGCCCACTGTGATAGATTATATAAATGCATGATGGGAGTTGTAGTTTCCCAACAGCTGGAGGGCCGCAGTTTGAGGATTCCTGGTTTAAACAATAGTTCCTTGTCATCGTATGTTTCTTTCATGTCTGAAACATAGCCAACAGGTGTTGAAGGATGAACTTTATGTGTAATAAGACAGTCTTGTGGCTTAACTCTGATGAATCAATAAAGAGATGTCACTGTTTCAGCTAATGCTCACAAACCAAAGCTACAAACAATCCATCAATAGAACCACAGGTTGTCAACCTGTTCAAAAACTGTGTTAAGTCATCTTGGTGGCTTTCGCAAGGCAGCAACTTTGGTACCAGGTGACAGCAAATGCCATCCATAAAGTCTTAAAGCCAGTAACTCTGCTTTTGCTCTTGACAAATGTAAGTCCCAGACTAAGTCATTCAGTTCTGGTTATGTTGAGATGAGGCTCACCAGACACATATGGCTCAAAGCCTGAATTAGTATATTTTCCCATCTCTGACCCATGGACTGCAACATCTTCAACAGCTGCCTCCTCTAGTGTCCATGTCTCGGGTGGCTTTGGTGCTGGAAGAGTGTTATCATGTGACACTGGTATGATAGCTGAAGGCAGATTGAGTTCTGTGCTAAGAATACGAAATTCACTGAATATCCCAGACATTGGTTATACAGAAGTAACAGTCAGTCACACGATCCTTATATTCCCGCCGTATTTTTGGGACAGCCAACCTCTACAGCACATGTTGCACAGATGTGAAGAGAACAGGATTTGTCTTGATCACCAGATTTGTATCCAAAGTATAGCTCATAAACTTTCATGATGAGAGCTTTCATATAGCATCTTTAAAGTCTTAAGTGTTTATTCTCCACAAATGTAACAGAAGAAAACTGTACGGGACAGGAAAATTTCAGGGTGATTTTCATGATCAGTGGCTCAAATTAAATTAAATACACCCAAAAGTGTTCAGAAAGCAAAATCTACATTGTCCAGTGTAATAGGCTTTTTGTCTAAAATAGATGCAAAAATAGTCTCAAGCTTGTATCTTATAGCATTCTTTGTCTGGAAAAAAAAAAAAAAAAACTGTTAAAGGGTATTCTGCTATACAAACCTTATATTCCTATTTAATGTATCCAGCACAATGTAAAAATTCTCAATATAAAGTAACTTGATATTTTCAGTAGTTTTCTACATTATCACTAACCAATTACTGACCCATAATGTGATATTTGTAGCTCATTGCCTTTTGATACGACCTGTGGTTCAGTTCCAGCTTTCTGGTCAGGCACACACAGTTCCAGCAATAGGGTTACAAGAGCGTGAACTACGGGCGAGATGTATGTACAAGGCTGAGCCAGAAGTCTGGCGTCTTTTCAGCTCAAGAACTAGCGCAGTATCATGATGGTTATAAAAGATTCCATAGTATCTGTTATCAATAGGGACCCATTGTTTAAAAAACAGTATAAAGAGTATACCACACGGAAAATGTCCTTTTTCTTGTTTTCAAAAATGGCTATTTGATGTCTCCTGACAGCTAAGATTACTGAGGTATCCCTTTAAGGGAAGTCATATGATATTGTCTGTCCCTTTTAGGTTCTAATTATTAAACTTGGATGCTTAACATATAGATTTCTACACCGGATTCAGTGACATGGACCGCTATTGCATCCTTTTTTTTGTATTTTTAGTATATTGATGTTTATTGACCAGACGAAGGCCAAACGGACACACATTTTGCTTTATTTGGACTATTAAACGTGAGAGGCAGATTATGTACCCTAGGTGTTTTCCCACCATACATGCTAAATCCAGAACACAAACAGCCCCTTAATATATCTGTTCTTGAGGAAGCAGGATAACAATTGATATGGTCACTATTACAGCTTCCATGCGAGCTTTTTCCCAAAACTCATCAGCAAACAATACCTTCCTGACTTTACTATAACTGCATAGACAGCAAATTTTCTGTACAGAAGTTCGAAAAAAGTGACCACCCATTTGTGAACCATAGTGGCAGTCCTATCCACTCACCACCACCATTTAGGCATTAACTAACTTTTACTTTAAAAAAATTAGCAAGATAATAAATAGAATTGCTGCATGGAATCTATAATAACTTTACAGGAGAAATAAAGCTCAAATATTAATCCCTTAAGGACCCAGCCTGTTTTGGCCTTCCTGACACAGCGCTATTTTGAAATCTGGCATGTCACTTTATGTGAGAATAACTTTTTGACACTTTTACCTATCCATGTGATTCAGAGATTGTTTTCTCGTGACATATTGTGCTTTAAGTTAGTAAGAAAATTTTATCCATACAATCCTTGTTTTTTTTGTGAAAAATATCAAAATTTCATGAAAAATTGTAAAAATCTGTGATTTTGAAAGTTCAAAATTTCTGCGTGCAAGACAGATAATTATTCACCACAAAATAGTTTATAACTAGCATCTACCATATGTCCACTATAGGTTGGCATCATTTTTTAAATGTCCTTTTTTTATGACATTAGAGGGCTTAGAAATTTAGTAGTAATTTATCACATTTTCAAGAAATTTTGCAATATACATTTTTTTAGGGACCTTTCCAGTTCTGACGTGGCTTTGAGGGGCCTGTATGTTAGATATCGCCATAAATGATGCCTTCTAAGAAACTAGACCCCTTAAAGTATTTACAACAGTGTTTTGGAAGTTTGTTAACCCTTTAGGTATTTCACAGAAATTAAAGCAAAGTGGAGGTGAAATTTAAAAATTTCACTATTTTTGCAGATTTTCAATATTTATCCATTGTTCACTGGAATACGGTAAATGTGACTAGGTAAATGCTATGTAATATCATTTCCCCCAGGTCTTCCGTTTTTAGAAATATCCCATATGTGGCCCTAGTGCATTATTTGGCTCAACCATAAGCCCCAGAATAGGAGGAGCACCTACTGGACTCTGGGGGTCTCATTTTCAATGCAATTTTATTTAGGCGCCATTTCAGGTTTGAGGAGGCCCTAAGGTGCTAAAACTTAATAAACACCCCTAAAAAGACCCCGTATTAGAAACTACACCCCTTAAGGTATATATACAGGTGTGTAGTGAGTATATCGACCCCCACAGGTGATTCACAATTTTTTTTAGCATTAGGCTGTGAAAATGAAAAAAAATTTTTTTCCAATAATCTGCAATTTTAGCTGAAATTGTTTCATATTTACAAGGAATCCTGGAAAAAAGAACCCCAAAACTTTGTTAAGCAATTTCTTCCAAGTTCGGCAATACCTTACATGTGGGTGTAAACTGCTGTTTGGGCGCATGACAGGGCGTACAAGGGAGGGAGCGCTATTTGGCTTTTGGAACGCAGATTTTGGTGGGGCTATGTCGCATTGGCAACGCCCCCAAAGCAGCAGAACAGGTGAAACCTTCCAGAAGTCGCCCCATTTTAGATTCAACACCCCTCAGGGATCTCATCTAGGGGTGTATTGTGCATTTTGGGCACACAGGTGTTCCATCGTTTTTTTTAGCATTGGGCCATGAAAATGGGGGGGGAGGGGAACGCAGTTCCACCATTGTTTTTTGGGCTTCAATTTTACAGCGTTCGCCGTGCAGTGTAAATGATGTGATAACTTTACTATGGGGGTCGGTACAATTGCAATGGTATAAATTTTATATAGTTTTTTATGTTTTATTACTTTTACACAATAGAAATAGGTCTATAAAAAATTGCGTTTTTATGTTGTCCTATTCTGACAGTCATAACTTTTATATTTTGCTGTGTGCAGAGCTATGTCTGGCCTTGTTTTTTGCAGGGTGAATTGATGCTTTTATTGGTACCATTATGGGGTGCATACAACACTTTGTTCACTTTTTATTAAGGTTTTTGTGAGGCGTTTTGAACAAAATACAGCAATCCTGGTAGTGTTTTTTATTTTTATTTTTTATAGCGGTCACTCTGCGTTAGATATGACATGCTAGCTTTACTCAGCAGGTCAATACGATTACAGCAATACCCAATTTGTATATTTTTTTTATTTTTTACTGCTTTTATACAATAAAAACACTTTTATTCAAACAGGAAAACACATTTTTGCATCGCCATAGTCTGAGAGCCATAACTTTTTTATTTTTCTGTGTATGGAGCTGTATACAGGCTTGTTTTTTTGTGGGATGAGTTGACGTTTTTATTGGTATCATTTTTGGGGGGAAAAGACTTTTTGATCAGTTTTAAATCCATTTTTTGGAAGACAGAGTGAAGAAAATACTGCAATCCTAGTAGTGTTTTTTATTTTTATTTTTAACCGCTCACTGTGCAGTATCCATAATAAGTTAGCTTTACTCTGTGGGTCGATACGATAACGGTGATACCCAATTTATATAGTTTTTTTTATGTTGAAGCGCTTTAAAAAAAAAAAAGGTGTTTTTAGTGTGTAAAAGAATATTTATGCATCGCTGTCTTCTGAGAGCCATAACTTTTTTATTTTTCCGTATACAGAGCTGAGTAAGGACTTGTTTTTGCGGGATGAACTATTGTTTTAATTGGTACAATGTTGGCGTTTATAGGAGTTTTTGATCACTTTTATTCCATTTTATGTGCTGCGGGATGAACAAAAATCTTAATTCTGTAATTGTTTTTTTTTTGTTTGTTTTTTTACGGCGTTCACCGTACAGGTAAATTAACAGGACAGATTTATAGGGCAGGTTGTTACGCACGTGGCGATACCAAATATGGGTACTTTATTTGTTTATTTTTTTAATCTTTTTTGGGGCGATTGGCGTTTGTAAAGGGGAAAAGGGTGGTGTACGTGTTTTTTATTTTAGTTTTCGTGTTTGTGTTTTACTTATTTTTCCCATTTTTTACTTTTTCAATTTTTTTTAAACTTTTCCCCAGAGGGGATTTGAATGAGATCTTAGATCTCTCATTCAATAGGAATCAGTACATAGCTTGTTGCTGTGCACTGGTTCCTATGGTAACTGTCAGTCACGATGATGGGCCATGCCCACAGGGCACAGCCGGGCATCGTGACGTCACAGACAACCCGGAAGGCATTCTCTGCCTTCCGTGCTGTCTGTCAGAGGGCAGGAGCTGCGGGATGTCAGCTGTAATATACAGCTGACACCCCGCGCCGATCGCGCGAACTCTGCTTTAGAGTTTGCGCGATCCTCAGGACGTATGCATACGTCCAGGGGCGTGAACGCCCAAACAACCTGGACGCATGCATACGTCTAGGGTCGTGAATGGGTTAACCGTGGAGTAAAAGAGCACAAATAACAAACATAATTGCCTCACAAGAATTCTGTGCCATGTCAAGTATGCCATGAATTCCCATTGAGAACAATGCTATTCAGAGTACATGTGGTTTTCATGGAAACATAGCCATGGACATAGCTTAAGATCATTTCAGACAAAAACCAATTACATTATGTCTCGTGCTGGGACTTTAAAAAGTAAATTGCAGAGTAGCTGCTGCTGGGGTTTGATTCCTGTTGGTGCTTTATGTGGTAAAGGACTATGGGGCAGATTTATCAAGGCAGTTGCGCCACAATTTTGGCTCAATTTGCTCCAAAAATTATGTCTTTCACCACATTTACTATGTGTTTTAGACAGTTTCAGATGCTTCCGTGCCTCGTCCGTCAAAGGGGGTGTGGCTTCTTAAAACAGGGCGTGGTTTCATAGAAATTTGATGTGGCCTAAATGCGACTGTCATGGTTCATGCCGTGGTCCCTGCCTTGGACCGTCGGCCTGTCCGTGCCTGCCATGTCTCTGCTGGGGCTCCCTGTGCAGGGGTCCCGGCAGCCTGTGTTCTGCTATGTACTTGCCTGTCCTGTCTTGTTGCTTCCTGGGTTCTGTCTGTGCACTGTGCCTCCTAGGGCGTGCATGCGGCAGCTTCCTGCCTATTTATTAGTTTCCTGTTCTGTGCACCTTTCTCTTCACCTCTGACATCTGGCTATAAGAGGAAGTTCTTGTCTTTACTCTGGGTCAGTTCATTGCAGTCTGTTGCAGTCTCTTGCTGTGTCCAGCTGCTTTCCATCTTGAGCTCCTGCCAGCATCTCAGGTCTGCTGTTGGAGACTTTAATACTAGAGAAGTTGAACAGACTCCGGCACTCGTGCTCAGGATACGAAAATACTTATAAAAGATGCACTTTTATTGGAGAAAAGTTTAAAAGCAAAACATAAGAACAAGTTAACGCTGCTGCGTTTACGCGTTTCAGGCCAGTTAGAATGGCCCTTAATCGTAACAACATTGCAGCTACCAGACCTCACAATAAATACACTTCTTGAAATCAATTAGGCAGAACACCTGAAAGTTAACCCTGGCGTATCCAAAAGCAGGTGTGTGCCTGTGAAAAGACATACGTTAGCAATAAACATGTGAAAAACACCATGAAACATAAAAAATACGGGGCTCAATACAGGTACATAAGATCAGACCTATAATTGAGTCCCTGGGGAAAACGTGTGTCTAACACAAGGATCCAAAATGCTTCCCTATTTGTTAAAGCTTTCTTCCAGTCACCCCAACGTAATGGTTTGGGGACTCTCTCTATAGCTCTCACTTTAAAATGATCGATGTTGCCTGAATGTGACTCCTTGAAATGCCTGGAAGCCCCAGATAAACTTCTGGAGCTTTGATGTGTAATGTCATAGATATGTTCTCTGATACGCGTCTGAAGATTTCTCATGGTACAGCCAACGTATTGCAAGTTACATTCCTCACACCAAGTTAGGTAAACAACGTGGTCGCTATGGCAGTTCAAGAAAGAAGAAATGGAGTAAGTTTTACCTGTGACAATTGAATTAAAATTATTACCTTTGACCATAAATTTGCAAAGATTGCATCTGCTTGTACCACATTTGAAAGAACCAAAGAGATCTAACCATCTAGTGTTACATATAGGTTCTTTGGTAAACAAACTAGGTGCAACAATGTTGCCTATAGTACGTGGTCTAGTGGGTAAAAACTTGCATCCTTTTTGTAGAATCTTACTCAATGTTGTGTCTAAACTAAGTATAAGGAGATATTTCCTGTTCATACTTGACAATCAGATGCATAAGCTTCATAGAGCATTCACTCAAAATGTCATTCCATTGTTGGGAAAAAATCTCATCGGTATTAAAAGTGGGATACTTGGTGAGGCGAAGTCCCCTAGGGATCATGTTTTTATCGATATATGACTGTAAGGTTGTACTGTCCCACCATAGTTTTACTTGTTTAATCATGATTTTTTCCAGCTCTGCAATTTTTTGTCTTAAATCTAGATTTTCATGATGCATAGCGATTGTGTCCTTGCCAAAAATAGACTGCGCTCTGCTACGTCTAGTGGCATTGTCTATGGGCAAAAACAGATCCGATTTCATGGAAGAAGTTGGTGCATCAGAAATCTCAGTCATTATAAGTGCGGTAAAAAAAGGCCTACATCAGGTGAAAATCCAGTATACCAGAGTGAACATTTATCTGGGAGCAAGAAAACCCGCAGCCATGCATAGAAGAATGAACAAAATAGAAAAAATGGGTTATCGCTCACCAGTAGTTCTGCTCTGCTTGTTAACCGCACAAGATCCTTCCACACACGGTGCTCGCAGGAGGTGGATATCCGGCTGAAGATATTCCATAGATCGGTACTAGAGAAGTTGAACAAACTCCGGCACTCGTGCTCAGGATACGAAAATACTTATAAAAGATGCACTTTTATTGGAAAAAAGTTTAAAAGCAAAACATAAGAACAAGTTAACGCTGCTGCGTTTACGCGTTTCAGGCCAGTTAGAATGGCCCTTAATCGTAACAACATTGCAGCTACCAGACCTCACAATAAATACACTTCCTGAAATCAATTAGGCTCTGGGTCAGTTCATTGCAGTCTGTTACAGTCTCTTGCTGTGTCCAACTGCTTTCCATCTTGAGCTCCTGCCAGCATCTCAGGTCTGCTGTTGGAGACTTTAACCCCTGAGTTGCTGGTCCAGTTGCTGCTTCCCATCTGAGCTCCTGGCCATCTGTCTGTTGCCTCCTGTGTCTGCTGTATCCTGCTGTGTTCCTGTCCTGTATGTGCTCTCCTGTTCCTGATGTATCCTGCCGTGTTCACTGATCTGTACCTGCTGTGTTACCCGTCCAGTTCCTGCTGTATCCTGTGCTGCTATGTGTATGTTTATCCCTCCTGTATCCTGCTGTACATGTTCCTGTGTTCCCGTATACCACTACTTGGATTCCTGTCCTGCACCTTGGCTGTCACCGCAGGTAGCCACGTCAGGGACCTGGGGGTCCCGCAGCCAAGTCCATCCCGCTTTGCGGCGGGCTCTGAAGACCAGGGGCCCCTTAGACTCCACTCCCTGGCGTGGTCCTCCAGCTACCACCTCGCCTGCGGTGATCACAGAGGATCCAAAACCCGGATGTCAGCGGTCGGCGCTTCGGCGTACGACTGTCAGCGCCGCATCGTTACAGTATGAACTGACCATGGATTCTGCCGGGGTGACCCTGCCCTCGTCTAGAGTGTCTGTCTGTCCGCAGGCTCATGGTTCGCCCAGAGCATTTGCACCTGTTGCCTGCTGGCTCATTGTTCACCCAGAGCGTCTGCACCCCTTGCCTGCTGGCTCATGGTTCGCCCAGAGCGTCTGCACCCATTGTCTGCTGGCTCATGGTTCGCCCAGAGCGTCTGCACCCGTTGCCTGCTGGCTCATGGTTCGTCCAGAGCGTCTGCACCCGTTGCCTGTTGCCTGTTGCCCAGAGCGTCCGTCTGTTGCCTAGCTCATGGTCCCGCCCAGAGCGTCCGTCTGTTGCCTAGCTCATGGTCCCGCCCAGAGCGTCCGTCTGTTGCCTAGCTCATGGTCCCGCCCAGAGCGCCCATCTGTTGCCTAGCTCATGGTCCCGCCCAGAGCGTCCGTCTGTTGCCTAGCTCATGGTCCCGCCCACAGCGTCTGTCTGTTGCCTAGCTCATGGTCCCCCCCTGAATTCCCCCCCCCCCCCCATTTTGCCTAGTGCCCCGTTTGTTCCTCCCTTGCACCTCCTTTTCTAGGTTTTCCCTATACTGGCTATTATACAGCCTGTACTTGGTTTTGGGGTTGCCCCCGTAGAAGTTGCGGGCCCCTGGCCTTTGTGGAATGCCTTTCTGTGATTTGGAGGGGGAGGAGGGTGCTTTGAGGGGGGGTACTGTCATGGTTCATGCCGCAGTCCCTGCCTTGGACCGTCAGCCTGTCCGTGCCTGCCATGTCTCTGCTGGGGCTCCCTGTGCAGGGGTCCCGGCAGCCTGTGTTCTGCTATGTACTTGCCTGTCCTGTCCAGTCTTGTCGCTTCCTGGGTTCTGTCTGTGCAATGTGACTCCTAGGGTGTGCACGTGGCAGCTTCCTGCCTATTTATTAGTTTTCTGTTCTGTGCACCTTCCTCTTCACCCCTGACCTCTGGCTATAAGAGGAAGTTCTTGTCTTTACTCTGTGTCAGTTCATTGCAGTCTGTTGCAGTCTCTTGCTGTGTCCAGCTGCTTTCCATCTTGAGCTCCTGCCAGCATCTCAGGTCTGCTGTTGGAGACTTTAACCCCTGAGTTGCTGGTCCAGTTGCTGCTTCCCATCTGAGCCCTGGCCATCTCTCTGTTGTCTCCGGTGTCTGCTGTATCCTGCCGTGTTCCTGTCCTGTATGTGCTCTCCTGTTCCTGATGTATCCTGCCGTGTTCCCTGGTCTGTATCTGCTGTGTTACCTGTCCAATACCTGCTGTATCCCGTGCTGCTATGTGTACGTTTATCCCTCCTGTATCCTGCTGTACATGTTCCTGTGTTCCTGTATACCACTACCTGGATTCCTGTCCTGCACCTCGGCTGTCACCGCAGGTAGCCACGTCAGGGGGTCCCGCAGCCAAGTCCATCCCGCTTTGCGGCGGGCTCTGGTGAAGACCAGGGGCCTCTTAGACTCCGCTCCCTGGCGTGGTCCTCCAGCTACCACCTCGCCTGCGGTGATCACAGAGGATCCACACCCAGATGTCAGCGGTCGGCGATTCGGCGTACGACTGTCAGCGCCGCATCATTACAACGACAAAAAATGTACCAGAATTGTGTTGCCGTTTCTGGCGTAAAAGTAAGTAAACTTATAGGTGGTACAAACTTAGACTAGACAGTTCTAACCTGAGCCAGATTTATCAACACTATGATAACTGTGGCACATTGTAAGACTGTCTACTATAACTTTACGTTGTCTCAGAGTTAGACACTGTTAATAAATCTGCCCCTATTAGTTTAGTTTTAAGACTTATGTACTTGGCTCTATCATTTGCACAGCAGTATGCAGAGCCCTTAAAAGGGTTGTCTCATTATGCAGTTTTACAGAACCACAGACTCTTACTTCCAGATTTGGCTGTTACTTCCAGGGTCAGCTACACACCCCGTTAAAATGACATGAGTGCAAGAGGTTTGTGAATAGCAGTGCACAGGCCTACAGAGCCTGGTGCCATATGTAAACAAAGTGCCTCCCAAATGGAAAATTCAGCCCACTCCATGCCTCCTTGCACCCCCTTTTCCGCCTGGGATGAAGTGGCGCCCTAGGCGGTCGCCTACCTGCACCAGCTCATCGTCTCGGCCCTGCTCTAAAGGGTTAAAGCTTGTCAATAAGTAATGTAAGCAAGTTCCTGTCTTACAAGGTAAGGAACAAAGCAGGGAGTGAATGATCACTCTAACCACTGCTGCAGCCTGTAAGAGCAGAAAGAGCCAGTCGGTAATCTAGGAAAACCTGTGTGCAAAAGCAGGAGGTAATATCTGCTCCTAACTCTGAAGAGGAGGAAAAACAGAACAGCAATGTATTTGGTCATCTTTATTTACCTTTGCGTACATGTTTAAAGCTAATCAATGAAATGGGAAAACCCCTTTAATACTGAACTGAGCAGGCTCCATGCGCTGTTGTACAGGCTTTGTTGGGTGCCATAGGTTTAGAGATATTCTCCTCTACAAACATTGCCTTGTTACAATGGAGCATGATCTTTTTTCAAACTAATTTGTATGGAATTTAGAAAAAAAAAACTTTTGTTCAAAATCCAAGGCTTATGGAGGTACTGTAAAAGACAAATGAACCCCTATGGCAGCACTATTACTCATGTGCATAAGGACTATGTCTGCATAATAAATATTTAGATATCTAAATTCACAGTTTCTTTATTATTTGATCATGTTTAGATTATGTCCAAGGACAGTTGCAGGATTCTGTGATTTGTGACTGGAAGCTTTTGTCCATGACAGTGTCCCTGGTTTTCCACATTACTCTCTGATGCTGAAGAAAGTGAATTCCATACCAAAAAGTTACCATCTATTTACAACATATCATTGGAAAGAACAATCATTAAAACTTAAAGGGGTTTTATTGCTACAAATATCATATCTCTAATGATGGGGACAGTAAAAACAAGCACTTTTACAATTGGTTTGCATTACCTAAGTCACATAGTATAGTAGATATAAGCTTTTCTGTGCATCTATAGCTATTTCTGCAGCAGCTGGACAGGACACGCCCCCTTTTTATGTGATTGGCTGACTGATATGTCATTCAGCCTTTTCGGACATGACCATTGATGGGAAACTCCCCCCTGTGCTGTGATTGGTTGCCTGCACTCTGTGCTTAATCCTCTCTGAGCTGTGTAAATCAAAAGTGAAACTAATTGCCTGAGAGGGCTGCTGGCTCTATACTCATTTCCCAGCTCTAAGGTGAATGAGCTTGGCAATTACTGACTCTCTAGCTGATAGATTCACTCTCCCCTCATATAACGTAGTCTTATACCCTGTGCTGACCCCATATAACACAGCCTTATACAGTCTGCTCTACCTCCTGCCAAATAACAGAGGGGGAGAGGGGATGCAGTGTGCATTACTCACATTTGTTTCATCATTTCAGGCTGTGTGTATAACCGATTACACCATTAGGCCTCGTTCACACGGCTTATTCTGCCACGGATTGGCGCCGTACTGCGCGCCAGATTTGCGCTGCAGTATGGCGCCAATCCGCGGCAGCAATTAACGGTAATCCACTGCTTCATAGAGAACAGTGGGGAAACCGTCGCTCCTCCCCCGCTCGCGAATCCCGCCGCGGGGGAGAAAGTGACATGCACATTAATTTACGGCGCGTAAGCGCCGTAAACAATGCATTGTCTATGGGGCCGGGAGCGGCGCCCCCCCCGTGCTCCGGGGCCCCCCCCCCGCCCCGCCCCTTATTCACGGCGGATTTGTGAGCTCAATATGGCTCACAAATCCGTCGGGAATAAGCCGTGTGAACACGGCCTTACAGTGATATGGTTATAGCAATACAGAGGCATCGGTTACAAGGAGCTTGTGCAGCCTGTAGCTGAGAGCTCTGCAGCCATGAGAAGCAGAACAGGATGGCTGCAGAGTTGACATCCTCTCTCTTCCCCTGCTTCACACAGAATGATGATGTCACAACTCTTCAGTGAGGGGAGACTCGCCTCCTGGGAGGAGAGACACACCTACTGAAAGGAGAGACTTGCCCCTGTATTTGAAGTTGAAACAGATAGAGACAGATCAAGTCTGCGAATGCTTCAAACAATAAAACCCCTTTAACTTTTAACATCTCCATTAAAAATATAACATATTATCTACAAGTATCACAAAACAAAGATAAGAAATTTAAAAATAGAGTCAAGATCTAAAATCCTCCTAACATGACCTTAGACTTTAAGGGCATGTCCCCACGGCACGGGTTTTCGGCCGTTTTTTTTAGCTGGTTTGCGGTTTTTCAGACCGCCTGAAAAACCGACTGAAAATGACAAAAATGGTGCTCTATGGAAAACCCGTGGAGCAGTCCCCACTGCACGGGTTTTCCGTCGGGCGGTTTTTCCGGACGGAATCTGTGCATCTCAATGTGAAGGGGGAGGGCTTATCTCCGATCACCACGGAGATGAGCCGCCCCCCCTTGCGGCTGTCTGGACGGCCGCAAAACAGGACAAATACCGACCGGCAAACCGACCGATATTTGTCCTGTGCAGTGGGAACGCGCCCTAAAGGAGTTTCCTTTATTTATTGTTCTTTTGGCAGGTATAGCATCATATTGGTAATAGGCAGGAAAGAACGTGCTGTAAACCCTATTCTGTCCTTTTTCTTGTAAGTGGGGTGTTTATCTCGATAAGGATGGCTCCACATGGGAAACTTATTCCTCCAAAATCTCTGCTCTTTTCCTGTTTCCTCCTGTAGCTTGAATGGAATTCAGTACGGGAAACTAGTAGGTAGACATTAAGGGCGACATGTATGAACGAAGCTGTGCCAGAAGTCTGGCGAATTTTCAGCCCAACATCAGTCACATTACTGAAATCCCTCCCGTACGCCAGTAGCAGGCGCATTACAGAGAGCAAGCGATACTATATTGCGCCTGATCTCGGGGGGCGTGCGGGAGGCGAGGCGCACTAAAACCATACAAAGCTATAGATTTATAGCTTTTCTATGGCTTTGCTGGGCGCATTACTGCTGGAACAGGTATATCACTTTCAGTGGTATACCTGAGCCAGAAATGTTACCCTAGTGCTAGAATGCACCTGATTTATGACCCACTGTAGAGCGGGTTCATAAATCAGGCGCATTCTATGCTATTATAATGCTCATGTGGCCCTAACTGTCAAAATATTTATAAACCAGGACTACACCAGGTAAAACTTCAGGCTATTTGCTCATAGAGGGAATATAATATGTCCACAGTTATGAGCTTAAAATTCATCTACTCTTTTAGCTTGTGGAGGGAATAATCAGTGATCGATTCAAAGTTCATCAGCTCTCCTACCTGTGCCGCCTCCAATTTATGCTCTGTTTGTACTCTGTTAATTTCCATCACGTGTCCATTACTGGTTGACAGTCAAAATGCTATGAGTCATTATTCTGTTCAATAAAATCCTGACAGACCCTGTGTAATGCATGATCTATAAGGAACCATTACAAAATATAGCATAATGTATCCAACGCATTAGGCTCATTGTATGTTTAGTTCTCTCTGTACCACATTCACGTTGTTTATTACCTTGTTTTTGGAACTTGATATGTGTGTATGTGAAAAAGAAAGTACACTTTCTGTGAATTCTGTAGTTTTACATATCGGGACATAATAATAAAAAAATAAAAACATCTGGTCCTTAGGTGAATAAAACCTCAGATGAAGAACAGTACACAACCGATTCCATTGTGTTATTATTTATGTTACATTAAATGAAGACAAAATGGAATATCCATGTGTAAAAAAACTAAATACACCCCATGAACCAATAACAGCTTGAAGTCATCATTTCTCTATGTCTTTATCAGGTTTTCAAAACATCATTTTGGAATAATGTGGCGCACTGTTCTATACAATGTTGCTTCGACTCGTTAAGGTCTGTGAATATTCTTGTATAGGTCTCTTCAGGTCCTGCTACATCAATAACAACGAAATGAATTTAAAATTTACTTTCCAGAACAGCTTTCATAGCATATCTTTTTTAGATGTGACTTTGTCGGGTTGTCTGGAGGCAGGAATAAAAATTAGACCATATAGGAAATCTACTGCCCGCAACTCTTTGTTGCGTTCAGATTCCTGTCATCCCCGACATGTTGTGGACAACATCCCTTATGGGCGTTAGTCCGCATTAAGAGATGCTGTACAGATGCTTCTGAATATCTCGCAGCAGAACAAGAAACCTGTGCCAGACTTAGAGAACGCACCTATACATCAACAACTATTAAGGAAGCACAGAACAGAATTAGATCTAGAGATAGGAAATCCCTATTACAAGACCCCCCCAAAATATGCAGCACAAATGTTTCTCTTACATTCTCTACCGCCTATAGTGTTCAATATAGGGATATAATTAGAATTATTAAAAATCATCTTCCTCTATTGTACACCAGTCCGGAGTTACAAAGAATTTTGCAATGTAACATACGCTATGTACCTAAAAAAGCACCCCCCACTAGGCTCCTTGCTGTCACCCAGTTTTTTCTTCCACCATCTATTTCTCCCCAAAGCAATTGGCTTAGTGCAACAGGTTTTTACGGCTGCGGACATATGCAGTGCACGGCCTGTAAATATGTTTCAAGGACCAAAACATTTACATCTTTTGTAACTAACAAGGTCTACAACATCAAACAATTTATTAACTGCAATAGTAAATTTGTAGTTTACCTTGTTGCCTGCAACTCTTGTAAGCTCCAATATGTGGGCTGCACCACGGGGCCATTAAAAATAAGAATTAGGAGACATTTGTCTGATTCGTTGAGACATGATCTATTTAAATGTTCAAATGTATCTAAACATTTCCAAGAGGTGCACGGGGGTGACCTGCATACATTCAGCTTTTGCGCAATAGAGAAAGTCACAAAAGCACCGAGGGGTGGGGATCTTCATCGCAAGCTTTTGGCCAGGGAATCCATGTGGATTTTCAAACTGGGTACAAGAACTCCCGCAGGTTTTTAATATATTACAAGATATTTCTTACACTATTAATCTGCCCGTAAGTCCATTATATTAATGTTAAAATGGCATTATGTTATTTTACTCTAGAGTTTAGTGTGGGTTTTTAAACTATTACATTGTCTACTATGTATGGGATCACACTCCCC
>JAODAL010029587.1:0-51375 GCA_025379985.1 Phyllomedusa bahiana | reverse complement strand
GTAGAGGGCGATAAAAAAGAAAGCAAAACCTTTTAAAAAAATTTTTCTTCATTTTTTTTTTTCCTTTTATTTAACGGGGGAAAATTGACATTCCTTTTGGGATAGCAGAGGGATGAAGAAAACTCCCCCTTAATGTTTCTTTTTCTAACCCAAAAAGAAGTGCAGCTCTGTTTTTAAGAAGATTAAAATAGGAAAAATACCAGGGTCCTGATGGTATACACCTGTGCCCAAAAAGGATTTAAATTTTAAATTTTAAAAGATAGGCCCTTTATTTTTAAAATTTTATTTATGGACTTTTAAAATTTAACTGGGTATTTTCCCAAAGGATTGGGCATAGAAATAATGTACTGCCAATATTCAAAAAGGGGCCCCAAAAAAAAGATTTGGGGAAACTAAAAGGGGGGAAATTTTTAAACCCCTCTGTTGTGGGGTTAAAATGTTTAAAAAGGTTTTTTTTCAAATAGTTTGCAAACCCTGGAGTGAAGGACCCAGTCCTTTTCAAACAAATTCTCTTTCGTTTCAAATGAGAAAGTTAGTTTTTGGGATGGATCGGGGGGGGGAGGCACGGGGATGTCATATGCTAGATTTTCAAAAGCATTTGACACTGAGCCCACATAAAGGGTTTTGGTAAGTAAATGAGAATGCGGGGGGAATTGGGGGGGAAATATGCTTGCAAAGGGGGAAAAAAGTAATTGGCTCAGGGGTTTAAGAAACCCAAAGGGGGTGGGTTGATTAAGGGGTACTTACCCCATACTGGAATCCCCCAGTATTTGCGTTTTTATACGGGCCCCGCTTTTTTTGGTAATTCTTGGGCTCTCACAGGGAAATATGAATTACGTTTCGTCCCCCGGGGGTTTTAAAATTTGGGTTTCTTTTATCGTAGGGCCCGGGGATAGAAACGTGAAATGTCAATTGTTCGGGGGTGACGCGGGACAAGCATTTTTGGAAAATTTGGGGCCGGCCGGGGCGATTTTTTCCCAATGGATTGCAAAAGTAAAATTTTCGACCCTTTTGCAGAGGGACCAAAGGGCTCTGTAAAGAAATTTTAACACAACAGGGGATAATGTTTTTTTTCAAAGGGTTTGGGGGAATAAGTGGGGGCCCCATGGGGAAAAAATTGCAGATGAGGTTTAACACGAAAAATGAAAAGGTTAGGGAAACATGGGGGGGAAAAATCCATTCAATGTTTAAACGGTTTTTAAAACGGAAAAACGCGGGGAAAAAAAAGTGACTTGCGGGGAAAATTTGGCAATCCTCGGGGACAGAAAATTTTAATTTTTTTTTGACCCCCAAGTGTAAGGCAGCAAGCTCCCCAAGGGCAGACAGGATTAGGGGTATGCTTTTAAAAAAAAGGGGGGGCATAGTTGCAAATGATGGGAATTTTATTTCCACGGGTTTTAGACCCAAAAAGGAATTTTTTCTTTTTGCTTTTTTGGGAAAACCAGTTCACGGGGGAAAAAAGACTTTTGTAGATTTTGAACAGGTACAAAGGGGGAAAAAAAAAAAAATTTAAAAGGACTAAAGTGGGACTGCAATACGCAAAGAAAGGACTTAGCAAGTTTTAAAGGATTTTTTAGTTTAGAGAAAAAGAGTATTTCGGGGGAAAATTAAATTTTTGTTTAAAATTATTTGAAGGTTAAATATAGATTCTTCAAAAATTTATTTATAAAGGGTATATCCGGAAATCTTGAGGAAAGAAAGTTTCTAATAAACATAGAAAAGGGTTTCTTTCCTGAAGGGGGCAGTGAAAATGTAAAACTTCTCCCAGAAAAATTATGGGGGAATTTCATTTAACAGAGTTAAAAAAGGGGTTTTTTAAAATTTTGTTTTTTTGAGCCAAAAAGAATTTTTTGGTGGGGAAAAAAGCACCCCGGGTTGGTAAAATTATGTAAAAGAAGGTGCAAGCCCAAAAAAAAAATTTTAGAAAATTGATAAAACCCCTACGATTATCTTTTTGCAAACACACAAAGGGTATTTTATTGAAAAAATTCATAAGGCCCCAGTGAAAGTAGTTAAAGGTGTGCTGGGGAAAGACGTTTTCGGTCACCCAACCCCTTTCTAAAAGGGGTTCACTAGGGGAGGGAAGGAGGGAAAAGGGGGGGAAAAGGAATGGGCCTTTTACCCCTAGTAGAAAAAGGGGGAACCCGGGAAATTTTTGAAATAAAAAAAACCCCTTTTTGTGTGTTTGCCAAAAAAGATAATCTTTATTGGTGAAATTTAAATTTTTTATCAAATTTTTTGCATTTCTAGAGCTTTAATATTTTATAACAAGTTATTAGTGAATAGCAGGGGCGTCGTAGGGCATTTTTTATCCAGATTAAAAAATCCCTGTTGCCCCAAAAACCCTTTTCCCCGGGCTCCAGGCCCCTGCTGTGGGCCCTGGAGGGGTTGACGGTCTTTTCCCGCTGGACGCACTTTACAGTAAAGGCTTCCAAAGCCCCTCCCTGTTCCGCGGGTTTTACCCCGGGAAAAGGTTTTTGGCCCAGAAACAGGAAAGCGTGATGACTTTTCCATTTCGCTGCCTGCACAGTGCGATGTCACGGCCCCCCGGTCCCAAGGAAAGGGAAGGGCGGGGGCCCAGTGGAAGTTTCGGGGAAACCCGGGGGAAAAAAGGGTTTGGAGTATTTGGTATTTTTTAAATATGCCCTGTTTTAGCTATATGGGGGCCCTTTTTTATTCCCTTAATTTAAATTTTTACTGGGGGCCCTATTTTTCCCTAATCAATATAGGGGGGCCATTTACCAAAAATATATTTTATGGGGGTTTTTGTTACCAAATTTTCCCCAACAGAGAACTAATATGTGCGGGTGAGTTTCTGTGCCATATACAGTAAGGATAAACCTATTTAAGGACGGGTGGGCCCCCTAAGGGGTTTGGGGAAGCCCATCCGTTTTCTTTCTTTGGGGAAAGCAGCAAGTAGTGTTGAAGGGGGTGGCATTGGGGGGGTTATGTTGCAAAAGCGGTCGGGCCCTTTTTGCACAGGGGAAAAGGGAACCTTTTGAGGAGGACAGGGGTTTTGAAGGCAACAAAACAAAATAGATGTAGCCGGGAAACCCCCTTTGGGGAGCTGGGTGGGGGAAAAGCAAGGGGGGAAAAGGGTTTAATCGGGTTTTGCCCAAAGTTTAAACAAGGTTTTAAAGTCCCCCCAAAAATAAAAAATTTCAGCCCATCCATGCCCCCCTTGCGCCCCTTTTTCTCCCTGGGAAAAAGTGGCGACCTAGGGGGTTTCGCCTACCTTCGACGCCCATCGCCCCGGCCCCTGGAAGCAAGGGTTCATCATCATTTTCCGGAAGGGCTTACGCTTTCAGACAGTGGGGGCCACCCCGGTAAGCCCTTTTGTGTGGCCCGAAAGGTCAGAAGGGTGGCAGCGTGCAATGGTTGGGAGCCAAAAACACCCCACGTTTTTTAAAACCACCCACTTTGTGGGGGTCCCCGGGAAAAAAAGTAGCGGGGGGCCAAGGGGGGGGAGCTCACCGAGGGCAGCGGGTGGGGTAACAGTAAAGTGGGGGGGGAAATTAGTGGTGAAATCACCTACTCGGCGGTTTTTAAGGGATTTTTGTTGGGCCATTTTTTTTTTGCCAAGACCCAGAGGAGGCGAAAACATTGAATAAAATAAACCTGTGGGCAGAAAAAAAAGCGTGCCCAGGGACCTAACTTTGGGGCACCACCAGCCCGGGGTTTCAACATATCGCACCCGGTTACCATACAGTGGCCTGGGGAGATACGGGGTCTCAGATGTGGGGGGTCCATCCTGCCGCAGCAGAAAACACCCGGGGTGGGCCACGGCCCTTCCCTTTTTAAGGTCTGTCAAGGCTAACCCTTCCCAAAAGAAAAAATGCCTGTTTTTTTCTTTCCTTTATCTACCGGCCCAAAGTGCCCCTGCCCCCTTGAAACTCTTTGGTGCCAGAAAAGTGGGTTCACCCAAGACATTTGCCCAAGAGACGAAGAAATGCGTATAGCCACCCCAAAGTCCCGGGAAAGCTGCCCGTCTCCTGCCCCTAAGTTAGTGGTATTTCCAGTCCCCCCCCTTTTTAAAGTGGTGGACTCTGCACCGTTCGGGAAAAAAACTGGCCGGGGAAAACCTTTCCCATGACCCCTTTACCCTTTCCTAAAACCCCCAAATCCCCAACACCCCTTCCGGGAGATGAAAAAGAACAGAGAAAAAACTATGAAAAGATAAGAAAAAAACAGAGGAGAAATTTTATAAAACAGGGGCAAAAACAGGGGGGGAAATTTTTATGAACAAAAGCAAAACAGGGAGAAATTTCTAGGGAAAAACGGGAAGAAAACAGGGAAAAAATTTTAGGAAACTGTGAAATTTTTTATGACAGCCGTGGCGCTCTGCGGGGAAAACTCCCCATTTGCAAGACCTTTGGGGAAGGCCAGTTATTTGTCAGTGGGCCGGGGATACAGGATGAATAACTTTCCCCATTCACTGCTTCAGGGTTTTGGAAAAGTTTGCTGAAAAATTCTGTCTGGTCAGGGGACCAGGGGTTTAACGGGGGGCAATTTACATCTCAGGGCCCAAAAAAGGTCCGGGGGGGGGACTAAATTTGGAGGGGGGGAAAGGAAAGACTTTTGGGAGCCAAGCAGTGTCTGGCAAAAAATTAGGGGTTTTTTTTACTCAGGTTTGACGGGAGAGGGAGCAAAAAGGCACCCAAAAAGGAAATGGGGGAAAAGACAAAAAAAAGACCCAGACAAAACCATGGCCCAGTTTTATAGGGGAAATTGGTGGAGGGGGGGGAGTCCCTAAAAATTCCTTGCGCTGATGGCCCGCTCCCAACCCTGGATTCCCTGGTAGGTGACAGCCGAAAATTTAAAACCATTGGTGGAAGATGAATTTTCCCACTGTTTTGGGGAAACCTCGTTTCCCCGGCCCCAAAAAGGGGGGCTTTTTTTTTTTCCATTTCCCAAGCCCAAAGGACAAACTCAAGTACTTTTTGGGAGACATCCTATTTAGTCATTTGGCCTTTGCCTTTTGGGCCATTGCCCAAATCCCTCAAATACATTTTTCCCCCTTTTTTCTTCCCCCCCCCCTAAAGTGTTTTAAAGGAAAACCCCCCCAAAGCAGCGGGGAACAGGGAAAGCAGACCCTGAACCCCCGGGGGATTCTTTTGGCCTACCGGGCCTAAAGTTTTACTTTTTGATGTCCCAAAACCCCCCTGTTTGGCACAAAATTGCTGCCAGTTGCCCCCTTTTAAAACCACCCCCCCAAAACCCCCTTTAAACCAGGGACTGGTTTTGACACCCACCCCCCCAAAATTCTTTTTTTGGCAATTTTTTGTAAATTTTTCTGAGGGTGTTGCCCCCCCTCACAAACTCGGTTCCTCATTGTGTTTGCTGTCATTTTCTGACAAATTCCCCAATGTCTCTTCGGGCTTGGGATGTTGCTTTTCTGCCACCCCCTTATTATGTAAATTTAGCGGGCCCCCATTTAAAAATTTTTGGGACATTTTTGCCATCTCGGGGGCCCTGATTTTCCCACCCGGGTTTGCTGCCCCCACCCCCCCCACTGTGTCCCTTTTCCCAAATCGGGTTGGCCTAATAAGCTGCTGCCCCCCCTCCCAATCTTTTCTTTTTCCCAAACTCTGTGGTTACTCATGCGTGTTTCCCCAACTACAGTCTCTCGGGTTGAAACCTGTTGTTTCCTAATGCTTTTTTCCCAACCAATTCCAACCCTTTTATGAGGGTTGCCATATTTTTGGGGTTTTCCCTTTTTTTAATTGTAAAAGGAAATAAAAAGGACAAAAACCCCAACCCCCGATTTTTGTCTTCGGAAAAAACCCTTTAAAGGCTTGTAGGGAACATGGCCCTTTGTTTGCGATCAGGATTGTCTGATGAGTAGGCACCCCAAAGCGGGGAGTTACAAAAGATAAAAAACAAAAGGAAAGACTTTTCCCAAATATTTTTTTTAAATTTTTTTTGGGGGGCCCAATTACTTTTTCCCTTTTTCCCCTTTAGCAAGGGATTTTTTAATTGACCAATGGAAAAGCAGAAAACGGGTTTTAAAGGAAAGGGAAAAAATTTAAATTAGTAAAGTAAAATCCAAAAAAAGGGGGACACCCTACCCCCAACTTTTTTTGGGGGGGGGGGGAACTTTTGTTTCATTTTGTTTAACAAAAATCACCAAAAAAAGTGAAAAAATTAATGTTTGCCACAGATAGCAATATCCCCAATAGATTGAATGGTGGATTTGGAGTATATAGGGCTGAAATACACAAAACTGGATTTGACACAGAAATTTTTCACAAAAGGGGTTTTAAATTAATCTTGGCCACACATTAAAATGCTCCCACAGTCTGAAGTTGATGGACTTCAGGCATGTATGTGGCAGAAATACACACACCCTGTATTTGACTCAAATTCCCCCACAAAACAAGAGGATAAATTAACCCCTTGGGGATAAAATCCCTACACAGTGAACCCGATGGAATTCAGGCGTATATGGGGCAGAAATACCCACCCTGTATTTGATCCCAAATTTCCCCACAAACCCAAGAGGATTTAAAATTTAAACCTTGGGTAAAAAATAAAAAAACTACTAGTGAAAAAAGATGGAATTCAGGCGTATTGGGGGAGAAATACACACACCCTGTATCTGACTCTTAATTCCCCCAAAAAAGGGATAAATCAACCCTGGGTATAAAAACCCGACACAGTGAACCCGATGGAAATTTCCGGATATATGGGGCGAAATTCGCTACCCTGTATTTTACCCCAATTAAAACCCCAAAACAAGAGGGTAAAAAATTTAACCCTTTGGGATAAAATACCCCTACACAGTGAACTGTGGAATTAAAGGGGTATATGGGGAGAATACCACAACCCGGATTAGGAGAATACCCCCAAACTAAAAAAAAAAACAAAATTAAAAAAAGCTGGTTCGGGAACAGGTGTGTAATGACACAATTGTAGGTCTTTCACCCAAGTAGCTCAAAAAGGGTTTGTTTTGGCTTCATGTTGCACTGTTTTGAGGGGGTTCCTTTCTTTTCCCCCCGGTTTTTGCCCATGTCACGTATGTGCTCGCGGCCATTTTAGAAAAAAAGACGATTTGTTCCACGAGTACCATTAAAAAATTCGCCCCTTTGTGCAGAATCGAATTTTTCCTAAATTCTAAAAGAAATTTACTTCGTTAGAATCGATTTTCCCATCTCTAATTACAATGTCCATGCAGCAAAGTGTACACAGGACAGACGATTAGATTTAATGAACATAGATCTAACATAGGAGGCTATAAAAATGTCTGCTATTAAAGAAAAAAATGTAAATCAGATGGAACATGATAATGAACAAAGTAAAGCATAGTAGCGGAAACATTTTAATGAGGCTTAACATAATGTGATTAGTGATTTACACTGGCAGATTATTGAGGATAACATGGGGATGATGGATTGCAAGTTAAAACGTAACTACTTCAAAGAGAGGTTTTTGGATATTTACCTTAGAATCATTTTCTCCAGGAGGTCTTAATAAAGAACGAAGTTACAATGTATATACTTTTATTAATGAATATGTATGTAAGTATTATATTGAGAAAGTTCAGATGTTGTTCAATATGTTAAAGGGAACCTGTCACATAGGTTATGCTCCCCTTGCTGAGGACAGCACAAGCTAGTGACAGACCTGCTGTTTCCAGCTCTGTGTGCCTTTTTCTGTAAGATCCAGCAGTTTCGGAGCATTTAATGCACAAATCTGGCAGTTGGCAGCCAGAAAAGAGTCCGCTTAATTCATGAACAGGTGTTAGCCCCGCTCATCCGTGGCTTGCCCCGCCCACTCCCAACTGATTCAACCTTCGACTTTGAATAGGTAGAAATATGTGAACTACTGTCAGATGGGCTTTGGGTGGGCTGGGCTAACACCTGCTCATGAATAAGCTGGACTCTTTTCTGTCTGCAAACTGCCAGATTTGAGCATTAAATGCACTGAGATTGCTGCATCTTACAGAATAAGGGACACAGCACTGAAGAAATTATGCAAAAATGCATACTACATGATAGCACCATGTATTTCATGAGTAAACCATCTTTTCTATTCAAAATACATAATGTGATAGATTACCCTGATATATGACATATTTAGAAAATAACTTGAACCCTCAATTATGCAGGTAGGTATGGATTCCCAGTTAGTTGGTAGGTTGGGCCCCCATCTTTAACAGTGCACTCTTTCTGCTACTTGAAATAAAAATAAATGAAAAAAAATGATATATATTTTATATATATATATCTCCACATTTGCCTACCATGCATTTATAATTTTCTGGCTACTGTCCAGTGTAGATGATGTTATGCAGTGAGATAATCAAATGGTTTGCACCATGAAGATTCCCTGGACCTCTTGTAAGCTGCAAGCCTGAAGCAGCCTGCGGTCTACAAGAGTAATTGTTAGGTGGTGTGATGTAGTGATGTCATCAGTTTTACAAGAAAGTACAACAGTGGTTAGAAAATAGAGGTTGAAAAAAAATAACAAATATCAAAAAGGATGCCTAAAGCAGGATACACTAAGATTCTAATTTATTCAGAATGTATTGTGACTCAAGTAACATGTGTCAGACCAATGTGTAGCATGATGTGAATAGGGAACTATCTGTTCTCCACCATGTTTTCTCACATTTTTTATGTATTTGCTTCCCACTAACAATTGACATACTATCCATTCAAGGGACTTGCACCATTGATGTGTGGCAATTCTCTCTGACAGTTTACAACATTTTACTTTTGAATGCACTTGCCCATGGCTATATTTATCATGTGCTTTCCCTTCTCCTGTGTTGGTGGTTTATATGCGTTACTGGACTGGAGGGCAGACATGATTTTTATTAGCTCTTGGCAATTTTCATGAGCTCGATATGTTACTGGATTGACACATGGATGATGATAATTCTTCCTATCTATCCAGCTTCTGATTACTTACATGCTTGCATTAATTTAATTCTGTTGTATCTCCTTATTTTCTATGCACAGAATAGCTAGGTTACATACCTCCCAACTTTTAGAGATTGCAAATAGGGACACATCAGGCCACACTTCTAACCACACCCACATACACACGTGCCAGTTTTGTAGATAGTCAAAAAGGGACACATTTTCAGGATTGCATTGTATCCAAAGATATCCAGCCAGGAAACATTCAGATACTTTTTTAGGCAAAATAGTCAGTTTATTGATGCAAATATATCTCCCAAATGAAAAATAGGGACATTTATAGAGCTAAGAGGGACAGAGAGACAAGGGTTAAAAATAGGGACTGTTCCTCCAAAATAGGGACACTTGGGAGGTATGAGGTTAGGTTAGGTAGGTTAGGTAGAACAACTACCTAACCTAGCTATTCTGTGCATAGAAAATAAGGAGATACAACAGAATTACATAAATGCAAGCATGTAAGAAAACACAAGCTGAATATATAGGAAGCTGCTGGTAAAATATCCATTCCTTTGTGTACAGTGCCACGTTTTTGTCATTTGCTGCTTATTTGATGCTGCTGTGGGGCAGTCATTAGTTTATGCCTAGCTACTAGCAATGCTATGACGGCTTCCGCTCCCAACCGGAAGTGAACTTGCAGTGCTCACACTGAGGAGCACGTGCTTACACGTTATGCGGTGCCACATAGAGGCAGCCATTATTTAAGTGCTGTCTCCTGGTTACCATCCAATACCACAAAGAATACCATGGAAATTGTTGGGATAGGTGATTTGTGGGCCAATAAGCATATAGAATGACGTGGGGCGCCGGAAACCTTCCCTCTTGTTTTGGGGCTAATGTGAGCTTTTGAGGATTAACATTGTACCTGTAGATGCCTGGAAAACTATCCAGGAGGGGCATATGCTACCTCTCACTGTTTGGCCAAACGCTATTTTTGTGTGTTTGGACACTGCTCCCTAGGTTCTATTAGCCATACATTTACTGTCAGGTTTGTTATTTATATCTGTCATTTGTACACTTATTAAGTCCATTAAGGAGCGTTGACAGAAGCTCAGAAATATGTCGGGACGGGACATTGTTTATGGATAAGAATAGGTGACAGTGTGTGCAGGAAATAGGATGTTGACAGGGTCACCCTTATCAGGGCAGTTGCCCTGTGCAGTAGGCTGCTAGGGTAACATTAGGTCAAGTAGGGAGATATCAGGACCTCCTTATCTTCTCTTTTCCCCATCTTCAGTTCCTGATCATCCTGCCGCAGTTTGTTCCTGGGAATGACGTCTTACTGACTGAATGATCGTAGTAAGATTCTTTTCATGTACAGTCTGTATTTAGTCTTCTGTAATTTGTTTAATATAATTTTTGTGTTGGATTTTTATAAGACTATTATTAAACATTATATTTTAACACACTGTATCTACCTGGGGATAAACTGAAAAAATAAAATAAAATGAAATATTTTATAACAAAAATCCTTACCTGGGTGCTTCCCAAACACAACTTGCCATCCTGGTGAATACGGTCCTGGTCACAGGATACAGAAATAGCAGTAAGTTCACGACAGTAGAACAATAAATAACATACATGAAATCCAGATAGGCTAATCAAAAGCAGAATCTAGGAGCAGGTCAAGTCAAAACCAGCAGACAGTTAGAACTTGCAGCAGGCGTGGAACAAACCAGGGGTAACTGAGTCCAGGACTATAAACAAATTGGATTTAGGAACAGGAAAAAGATCTCGTGAGCCAGAGTCCAGCAAATATAGGCGAAAACAATACAGGCAGTCCCCGGGTTACATACGGGTTAGGGACTGTAGGTTCGTTCTTAAAGGGGTTTTCCTACCAAGTGACATTGACGTGGGAAGCTTGCAAATTTAAATAATAAACATTTTCGCCACTCATTGTTATTTAAAATTCTGGACCGTTTTGTTTTAGCTGCCCTTTTAGTGAGCCATTGTTTACTGCTCGTCTCCAGGGGATACGACCTGGGCTGAGAGCTCCTCACTCCTGGTCAGGCAGCTACTGAGTGTTCAAATCCCAGGTGCTGTCATACTGCTCATGTCCTCTATACTCCTTATTAATTAGTCAAACTGTGCAAATAAATTAAAATTTAAAAAAACCTCAATGAGGTATTGTATTGATAAAGAGAAATAAAATCCACAGGTTTGGTTCCTGCAGGGATTTGAACCTAGGACCTTTGTGTCGGGAGGTAAAAAGCATTACCTCTAAGCTACAGTGTAGCTACTTGTACCTCTGTAAATAAACAGACCTTTCTTTGACTAAGAGAGGAAAGGCCTGGTGATGTCATCCTGCTGGGTTCACATGATATACAATTCAAACAAATCACACACGCCCCCTTCTGAGCACACAGAACTGAAGAGCTGGATGCAGGAGGTATGAAATGAGATTGTGGCAAAACCCCTTTAAGTTGAATTTGTAGTCGGAACCAATATATTTAGTACATGTATGGAGTACCTGTATGGTGTATATGTATGGTGTGTAATTATAGGCAGGTATAATTTTAAAAAAGCGATAAAAGCAGCTAAAATTCAAAATGAAAGGCAGGTGGCCAAGGACAGCAAGACTAACCCCAAGAAATTCTTTAAGCATATAAATTGGATGCTGGTCACTGGGGACCAGGAGAAGGCAGAGGTACTAAATAGGTTCTTCAGCTCAGCATACTATCAATGAGAAAGTAGTTGATGGGGGTGGGCCAAGTGCAGATGTAGGCTCAGTGTAGAAAAAGTCAAGTTAAATAAACTGAATGTGAACAAGGCTCCAGGCCCTGATAGCATACACCCAAGAGTTCTTAAAGAGCTCAGCTCGGTCATCTCTGTGCCCCTGTACATGATATTTAGAGATTCCCTGGTGACTGGTATAGTGCAAGGAGACTGGTGCAAGGCAAATGTAGTTCCCATCTTCAAAAAAGGCTCCAAGAATTGCCCAGGTAATTAAAGACAAGTAAGTTTAACATTTGTTGTGGGAAAAATGTTTAGGGGCTCATAAAGGACTATATACAGGAATATGTGGACAAATACAATATTATTAGTGACTGCCAGCATGGATTTACTAAGGATGGAAGCTGTCAGACCAATCTGATCTGTTTTTATGAAGAGGTAAGTAGAAGTCTGAATAGTGGGGCAGCTGTGGATATTGTGTTTTTAGACTTTGCAAAGGTTTTTAACACTGTCCCGCATAAGCGTTTGTTAGGTAAATTAAAATCCATTGGGTTAGAGATAACAGTGTGTAATTGAATTAAAAACTGGCTGTTGGATTGTACTCAGAGAGTGGTGGTAAATGACTCCTACTCTGAGTGGTCCCCGGTTGTGAGTGGTGTGCCGCAGTGCTCAGTATTGGATCCTCTTTTATTTAATGTATTTATTAACGATATAGTGGAAGGGATCAATAGCATGGTTTCGATTTTTGCATATGACACCAAGCTATGCAGGGTTAGTCAATCTAGAAGATGCTAAATGCAGCAGACCTGGACACACTAAGTGCTTGGGCATCCACTTGACAAATGGGGTTCAATGTGGATAAATGTAAGGTTCTGCATCTGGGTAGAAATATGGCATCATATGTCCTAGGGGGAGAAAAACTTGGAGAATCGCTTGTTGAAAAAGATCTGGGCGTTCTTGTAGATCATAGACTACAGAACAGCATGCAATGTCAATCAGCTGCCTCTAAGGCAAGTAAGATATTTGTGTGTATTAAAAGAGGCACGGACTCGTGGGACAAGGATGTAATTCTAGCGCTGTACAAAGCATTGGTGCGACCTCACGTGGAATATGCTGTTCAGTTCTGGGCCCCAGTTTATAGAAGAGATGTAATGGAGCTAGAGAGAGTATAAAGGCGAGCAACCAAACTTATAAGGGGAATGGAGCATCTTGATAAAGAGGAGAGGTTAGAAGAATTGAACTTATTTAGTGTTGAGGAAAGACGGCTTCGGGGGGGACATGATTAATTTATATAAATATATAAATTGTCGCTACAAAAAGTATGGGGAAAAATTATTTCAAGTGAAGCCCCATCAAAAGACAAGGGACATTCCCTTCGACTAGAGAAAAAAGGATTCAATCTCCAGAGGAGAAGGGCTTTCTTCACTGTAAGAACTGTGAATCTGTGGAACAGCCTGCCTGAGGAGCTGGTCACAGCAGGAACTGTAGAGAGTTTCAAGAAAGGCATAGATACCTACTTGGAACTAAAGAATATTAATGCGTATGTAGCTATGTAAAATTCTGGGTCCTGGCTGGTGGAGACTCTGGGGTCAGTGATAGGGGGCGACATGTATCAAGCTCGAGGCATCGGAGTGCACGTTTTTGCCCGATTTTAAAGTGAAAGCTGCGTCTCATTTATGTCGGCGCCCGAGGTGCGCTCATACATGCGGTGAAAAGTTCCCTGCGCCTCACCAGTGTGTGAGGCGCAGTGCGGGACTTAGGCGCAGAAGGACTGCGCCTCACCTGGATTGCAATGGCTCGTAAGATTCACCGTCCGAGGAGGTGTGCTCATACACGCGGTGAAAAGTTTCCTGCAGAGAGGACTGTGTCTAACATGTATTACGATTCAAGACAGGCTGGAAATCAGCGACAAATCATTAAACATATTAGTGAATCGCAAAAAGAGTTGTCTTTCAAATGAATGAATGAATGAATAAAGTGAAAAATCAAAGTGGTCAAAAAACGATTAAATGTATTGAAAAAGTGGATAATTTAAAATTAAAGGAAAAATATATAAGATCGCAAAAGAAATCAATCATAGCTCCGTGAGGCATGGAGTATGATTCCAAAAAACGTTTTTATTTAGTGTAATACATTTTCTTAAAAAAGACATAAATAAAATCAATAACAAAAAATCAATAACGGCGCAACATCAGGAATTGGGATATTGAAAATTGCCGGGAAATACAGTAATTCAAATTCTGTAAGCGCTTGTCATTGGTTGGCAGAAACCAACCAATCAGAATAGGAGCGACAGTGAACCATTATAACCTATGGAGGAGTATGGACCAATCAAAGGAAAAGGCGGGACAGTTCAAAATACAGTAAAAAAGCAGAAAAAGAGCTGATTGGTTGAACTAGCGAGGGCTTGGCTATCCGGGCCAATCAGAGCGCGAGCTACTTTGTCCCATTGTAGTCTATGGAGAGTTGGGGGCTCTGTGAGGCATGGAGTATTAGTAAATAAATCGTTTTTATTAAGTGTTAAACATTCTCTGGAAAATAGCTAAAACCTTCTAAAAACATACATAAATAAAATTACTAACATCGCGTTTGTCGCCGTCACCGGCGCAACATCAGGAATTGCGATATTGAAAATTGCCGGGAAAGACAGCAATTCAAATTCTGTATCCGCTTCTCATTGGTTGGCAAAAACCAACCAATCAGAATAGGAGCGATAGTGAACCATTATAACCTTTGGAGGAGTATTGACCAATCAAACGCAAAGACGGGACAGTTCAAAATACAGTAAAAAAGGCAGAAAAGAGCTGATTGGTTGAAACCAGGTGGCAGATATGAATCCACCAATCATATGTAGTGCTTCTATTTTGAGTGTAGCAAGAAGGGCGCGATAGAAGGGCGCCCTAAAAGTTATTACTGTCTATGGGAAATATTCTAGTACTGTGATTGGTTGGAGAGAAGAAGGGCTCGTCCTGCTTAGCCAATCAGCGGGTGAGCTACTTATCTCATAGAGTTCTTTGGGGAAAAGAAATGCAGAGCGAGCTCTGTTTGTGATTGGCTAAGGTTAAAGAGGCACGGTTATTTGGGCCAATGGGAGAGCGAGCGTCGCTCTTATGGGTTTTGTAATGCAATCTATAATCAAATTGTACATGGCCGAAATAAAATGATAAGACTCACGAAGTTGGACCGATCTGTTTATAAAATGAACAATAATATGGGTGTAACGAAATAAACAAATAAATATGAATTTATTGAATTCATATTTATTTGTTTATCTCATACTAAAGAACTCATTTTTATACAGCGATTTTTGGGAGGTGTCACAGCTTGTCTCAGAGACTGCTTCTCTTACGTTCTAATTCTGATTTTGTGGGGTATTGGAACTGAAGTCCAATGCAGTGTGCGTCCAATGCAGCTGCAAATACATTGTAATGCTATCTGCTCAGTTCTTGAGCACATTGAATATCCAAGGGTTATCTAAGCCTGTTCCTATTGTATTCAGTTAAAAAAACAGCATTTTTACAATCCAAATACCACTTAATTTTTGGTTGCTCATTTATTTTGCGCAGTTTAGATCCAGGAGTTAATAAAGCGTTGTTCTGCTGTTGTGGTCACTAAAAGAAACGTTCCTTTTCACCGCCAAAAAATAAATATTGGCTGTAGCATAATTCATATCCGAAGGTTAATTACAAGTTTTTCTGTTGTTGTGTTCCGTAAAATACACGCTGTTTTAACACGCTACAAAGCTGGTAATTGTTGGCAGCATTTTTTTTTTTTGCGCAATTTACATACAAGGGTTAACTTAGTATTTTTCTGCAGTTGTACTTAGTAAAAGAAACTTTCTTTTTCACCACCAAAAAATAAATTTTGGCTGTTGCATAATTCATATCCGAAGGTTAATTACAAGTTTTCCTGTTGTTGTGTTCCGTAAAATAAAACGCCGTTTTACACGCTACAAGCTGGTAATTGTTGGCAGCATATTTCTTTGCACAATTTACATACAAGGTTAACTAAGTATTTTCTGCAGTTGTACTTAGTAAAAGAAACGTTCTTTTTAAACCGCCAAAAAAGAAATTTTGCCTGTAGCATAATTCATACCAAGGTTAATTAAGCCTGTTTGTGCTTTTATATTTACTAAAATACACAGTGTTTTTAAACGGCACATACAAGAAAATTTTTCCTGCCCATTTGTGGAGCGCAATTTATATTCAAGGGTTACCCAAGCTTGTTAGTGGGTTCATTTGGAGTCAAATTTATCATATACAGATATCTTCATCAAACAGTGTCTGTACATTTTAGAACAGTATGTCAGAAAGAGAGGTGGCAGGCTCTTCACCTGCGAGTGGCAGTGGCACAAACATTCCTGGAGCAGGCCCAGGCGCAGCACAGAAAAAGGGACGTCGTAGCAGGGGTCACTCGGTGAGGCCACAACTGCCGCTGTCATCTAGCGGCCGTGTGTTGTTCAGCAACCCAATGGTTCTTTATTGGTTGACTGGGTCATCCACTTCCTCACCGATGACATCTGACAACCCCAGCCAAGAGTCGGTGGGAACGTCAGACACAACCCTTAGTTGGCATGGCCCGGGAGCGGGTCAGCGGCCCTCACCTTTCTGTGGGCAGAAAGTGAAGCGTGGCCAGGGAGCTAACGTTGGCACCACGGCCCTGCGTCAACACATGCAGCGTCACCATCCGGTGGCCTGGGAGAAACGTGGCTCAGATGTGGTGGCCCAAACCACCCGCCGCAGCAACAGCAGCAGCAGCGCCCAGTGGCACGCATGCTATTGCAGCCAGCCACCACCTCTGCAGAAGGGAGTTGTTTCTCTTTGCCATCATCCCTCAGTCCAGATGCACTCTGCCACCTCAGTTAGAAGGTCCGCTGGACTACTGGGCAGCCAAACTGGATGTGTGGCCGCAACTTGCCGATTGCAGTGGAGAAGCTGTCCTGCCCGCCATATGTAGCATCAGAGCGGGTGTTCAGTGGGGCGGGGCCATCGTTACCCCAAGGAGAACCCACTTGTCCACGGGAAATGTGGAACGACTGACATTTGTCAAGATGAATCAGCGGGGATCGGCCAGGATTTCCCACACACCAATGCCTTAGCGTCGACTACATCAGCCATGATGCCCTCACCCAAACTGTGAGAAATTAGTCTGGGTTCAAACACCTCCTCAGCCACTATTCTGATGCCACCATCCGCCAGATGCCACAAATCTTCTGCCAGTTTCTCCATCTGCCTACCACCATCTTTTCCAGGACTGCTATTGCCACCACCTCCACACTCTGTCATTGTAGCCAAACCCAATGACCTCATGCTGCTGCTGCTGTTGCTGGTGCCGTGACATCCACACTGTGTCATTGTGCCATTCTCTGACCTCATGCTGCTGCTGCTGCTGTTGTTGCTGCTGCGGTCTCCTCCACACCCTGTCATTGTGCCCCTCTCTGACCTCATGCTGTTGCTGCCGTCACCTCCACTCTCTTTCATTGTGCCTTTCTGTGGCCTACTCCTGTTTTTGCCACCTCCAGAATGTCATTGTGCCACTGTCTGATCTCATGCTGCTGCTGTTGCTCCTGCCGTCATTGTGCCACTCTCTGACCTCATGCTGTTGCTCCTGCCGTCACCTCCACACTGTGTCATTGTGCCACTCTATGGCCTACTCCTGTTTTTGCCACCTCCAGTATGTCATTGTGCCACTGTCTGACCTCATGCTGCAGCTGCCGTGACCTCCACTCTGTCATTGTGCCACTCTGTGGCCTACTACTGTTTTGCCACCTCCAGAATGTCAATGTGCCACTGCCTACCTCATGCTGCTGCTGTGGCTGCTGCCGTGCCCTCCACACTGTGTCATTGTCCACTGTCTGACCTCATGCGCGCTGCTGTTTTCTGCTGCCGTGCCCTCCACACTGTGTCATTGTGCCACTGTCTGACCTTATGCTGCTGCTTGGCTGCTGTCGTGCCCTCCACACTGTGTCATTGTGCCACTCTCTGACCTCATGCTGCTGCTGCCGTCACCTCCACTCTCTGTCATTGTGGCCTACTACTTCTTTTGCCACCTCCAGAATGTCATTGTGCCACTGCCTGACCTCATGCTGCTGCCGTGGCTGCTGCCGTGACCTCCACACTCTGTCATTGTGCCACTCTCTGACCTCATGCTGCTGCTTCTGGTGATGCCGTCAACTCAACACTGTCATTGTGCCACTCTCTGACCTCATGCGGCTGCTGTGGCTGCTGCCGTGACCTCCACACTGTCATTGTGCCACTGTCTGACCTCATGCTGCTGCCGTGGCTGCTGCCGTGACTGCTGCCGTGACCTACACACTGTGACATTGTGCCCCTCTGTGGCCTACTCCTGTTTTTGCCACCTCCAAATGTCATTGTGCCACTGTTGACCTCCTGCTGCTTCTATGGCTGCTGCCATGCCCTCCAAAACTCTGTCATTGTGCTACTCTGTTGCCTACTCCTGTTTTTGCCACCTCCAGAATGTCATTGTGCCACTGCCTGACCTTATGCTGCTGCTGCAGCCGTGACCTCCGCTCTCTTTCATTGTGCCACTCTGTGGCCTACTTCTGTTTTGCCACCTGCAGAATGCCATTGTGCCACTGTTTGACCTCATGCTGCTGCTGTGGCTGCTGCCCCTGCCCTCCACACTGTCATTGTCCACTGTCTGACCTCATGCTGCTGCTGTGGCGCTGCCGTGCCCTCCACACTGGGGTCATTGTGCCACTCTCTGACTTTCCCTTTTGCTGTGCCTGCTGCCTCACCTCCACACTCTGTCACTGATGTTGCCACCTGAGCCCTCAGCTTGTTTTTTTCCACTGTTGCTGCCATGACTTTATCAGGCTACATTCCCGCTTCAGTTTTTTGGTCAGTTTTTTGCCCTCCTTTAAAATGCCCAGGGAATTTTATAGTGAAGCGATTCTAAAGCGGCGGGGTCATTGCGTTCATACTAAAACACAACATTGTAGAAGACCCAAACCAAGTCCCCCCTGATATTTAAGATGGCACAAATTTTTCAGCACCCTGCGGCTCTGTGCAGCCTAGAAAAAGCTGTTTTTTTAACCGATTTCCGAAGCAATTTGGCCGAAAAACAAATTTTTTTTGGAAAATTCGGCGAAGTAACGAATCGATTTTTGAGAAATTTTACCCATCTTGTCCGCCCCAGAACGCCCCCCCGCGCCCATTGCACGCCCCCCATGTTGGGCATGGGGAAATGGCGGGTTCGCCCAACATCCTCCCTGCGTTGCAGGGGTTCGGATCGGGGAGGGGCCCCCTTTTCGCCCGAAAAAAAGGGAACTCCCATTTTAATGTCGCCCGGGTCTCATGGAGCAGTTTTGGGTTTTTGCCTTGGTGTTTTAGGGCATTAACCTGGTGAGGGTGGGCTTAAAGTCCCTTTTCCCCTTCACCACATTTTGATTTTTAACTGATGGACACATGTCTTTTTTCAACCATACTATGTTACTATGTAACTATGTATATGTCCCCCATAACAGGTATAGGCAGGTATATATCCCGTCATAGGCAGGTATAGTCAATAATAGGCAGGTATAGGCCCCCTTATAGGCAGGTAGAGGCATTTATAGGCGATAACAGGCAGGTATATGTCCCCTCATAGGCAGGTAGAGGCAATAATAGGCAGGTATAGGTGAAACAGAATTGAAAATAAGTTTGATAATTTTAGCATTTTAATGGCATCCATCTTGTCTTCTTCAAACTTAAATCTTTGTCTAATATTCTGTATGAATTTCTGACTAGGATACAAGGACATGTTCTGTTCCGCTCACATCATAATATTTGGTCTAAGAGATACGTCTAGAAGGCCGTGGCATTTGAATAACAGGTCATAGCTGCTGCTTATTTAAGGTTATTAGATTAGTGTAACTAAGACAGATGTCAGAGTATTCATTTTTATTTTTATGGTAGATGGGAGGTGTCATGATTTTAATAATTAAATGATATCTTTACATTAAGACACGGATTGGATTGTAACCTATATCTTATGCTATATACTTATCTTTGATTGGATTGTAATATGCCTACCTTCTTTGTATGATCACGCCTATACCCTTTAAAAAATCATGTCAGACCATAATAAATTATTCTAATCTTTTGAATAGAATCACAGTGCATTGTTGTGTTTTCAGGTCCGTGGGAGACAGAGAGGTTGCTAAGAAAGGATATCTACATCAATAGGTCCCCTTATAGGCAGGCTGATGCAATAATAGGCAGGTATCGGTCCCCTTATAGGCAGGTATAGTCAATAATACTCTCATGAAATTGTGAATGTCCTCCAGCTCCTTCTTGTAAAAATTCTATACTTTATTTATATAGTTTAAAATTCCATGACAAAAGTCTGTAAACAGCCTACGCGTTTCGGGTTATGCACCCTTACTCATGGCACCTTGCTATACTAAAAAGTCCATTTGAATCACCGGACCACCTCCGTGCTCTTCGCTCCAGCCACGTCTTGGGGATCACACCCAACTTTAATCAAGTGCTAAGGAGACCTACATCGAGGGTGAAGCAGTGCTGTTTGTTTGCTTATATATAGTCAATAATAGACAGGTATAGGCAATAGGCAGGTATAGGTCCCCTTATAGGCAGGTATAGTCAATAATAGGCAGGTATAGGCAATAGGCAGGTATAGGTCCCCTTATAGGCAGGTAGAGGCAATAATAGGCAGATATAGGTTCCCTCATAGGCAGGTACAGACAGGGCTTATTAAAAAAAAAATACACATACTCACCTCACTCCTCCGCTGCTCCAAGGCTTACCTCGGGCTCCGTCTTCTGGCACAGGCCGGTGATTTCATCAGGTCGCGCAGGCAGCGCGATGACATTGCGCGCTGCCTTTGCTGGAGACTCCAGAAGGTCGCAGGTCTGCGGCCTTCTGGAGTTCTATTGTGGAGCAGGGAGCACTCGCTCTCTGCGCCGCAATACAGTCTTCCGCTGTATGTGCTCCGGGAGGAGTCGCATACAGCCGAAGCGATCCCTGCCAGTGCGCGGACGCCGACGGGGGGCAGAGAGTAAGCTGTATGCACTCCCAGGAGTCGCATACAGCTGCACAGATCGCTAACAGCGCATGGGCCACAGCTGCGCCCGGTCGCTGTCAGGTACTCGGGATTCAGCTGTACGTGACTCCCAGAGAAGTGTCCCTGTCAGTGCCAGGCTTGCGTCGGAACGACGTAAGTCGGGGACTGTCTGTATATTAAAAATACTTTGCTGACACTCACAGAGAATGAAGACTGTCATAGGGTTTATATAGCTAATCTTAAATGGTCACAAAGACACAGTTCAGAACAAAAAGAATTAAAGGGGTTTTCTCACTATGCTGTTTAACAGAGCCACAGCCAGTTTCAGACTCACACTTCCTGGTCACGCTGTGGGTGGGTTATAGAAGGTTTGTAAACTGTTTCACAAAAGGCTACAGAGCTGTAAAGGGTTAAAGCTTGTCCGTAGGTAATGTAAACAATCATCTGTGAGCTCCTGTATTTCCAGAAAAGGAACAGAGTAGAAAGTGAGTCATCATCCTGACCACTTCTGCAGCCTGTAAAAGCAGATAAAGGTGGCCGGTAACTTGGGAAACTTGTGTAGAAAAAGAGGAGATAAGATCTGCTCCTACATCTGAAGAGATGTAAAATTAGAACAGCAATGTATTTGGTTATAGTCTTTATTTACCTTTGCCTACATGTTTAACCCCTTAATTACCAAGTGATTTTTTTTTCCATTTTGTTCATCATCGCATTATGAGAGCCGCAACTTTTTTATTTTTTCTGTCGAAATAGCCATATGATGGCTTGCATTTTTCAAGTCAGGTTTTATTCTTTAACAGCATAATTTTGGATATCGCATATTGTTTAACTTTTATTAACTTTTTCAGGGAGGACTGAAAAAAAAAGTAATTCTGCCACAGGTTTTGATCTGTATATATGTATATATGTATATATTGTATATACTTTTTCTAGTTGGATTATGTATAGATAGCACTTGTTTTTTGTTTTTTGTCTGTTATGAATATGTTCACTCTATTTACTGTATGTTATTTACTTTTCAGTGACACATTTTGAAAAAGGTCATACTGACCGAAACGTCAAAAATCAGCCTTTGTCACTATGCCTGTATATAATTTCTTTGGAGCATGTTGAAATAAATTTGATCACTTTTTTGCATCTCAGTTGGAGTGCTGTCGAATCTTTATAGACTATTTGTTTCACTGACTAGCACCCAAGAAATCAATATCTGCTAGCGAGTGCCAGCCATTCTTTATTTGTGGATCGTATTTTTGGAAAAGGCACCGCATTACACAAATGTCTGCAGACACTTTCGCATATAATCCTGAAGAAGCAAGAAATATTATTGCTCAAGTTACTCACTCGAATGAATTTCTACATGTTCCCGCTAAAGAACATCACACTCGTGAATGGGAGAAAACCCTGAAGCGCTTAGTGGGACACGAATTACACTGTGCTACATTGGCAGAATACTATCGGGCTAACAGAATACCCAGAGGCCTAAGATCTCACCTACAACCATCCCTGTTCAAGGAAAACGATAGCTATTGTAAGAAATTCGAAAGCATTTTGAATAAATGTTCCTTTGACCTCATCCTTCTGACCATAGAACACTTACAAGAGTCGATTGTTGAAACTAAAAAAGAAATCATCAACATCGAACAACAGTTGTCCTCTACCCTATCCTCTGAAGAATTAACATCACTCAAAAATAAGATTGACAAAACCATCAACGAACATCACCAATTATTAGAAAACAGAAAACGTACGAAATTTCTACGAGATACCGATGACTACCTGAACAAATGGGTGTACCAGTGGTTTAACAACTACACCTCAAGAGTTAACCGGGAATACTCTAGCTCCGGATCAGAGAGTGAGAGGGGACAACGTTCGGGCAGAGCTCCTTTTTTAGCCAAATCAAAAAAGTCTACAGAGGTCGAGACCTACTAGGTGGGCGGGGAAGGATCCCGCAAATTTATCAGCAGGACTGACAACTCGGTCGCAGGTGAGCAATCAACTGTGACTAATAACCTTGTAATCAACATCTCTTCTAGGGTCCAGTTACCGTCTGAATTTAAAGTGTTACAAAAAGGTTTGTCTTTCTGCCCTACCCCCTCTCTTAATACATTCCAATTACAACAGGAAATTCATACCTTTTTAAGGTCCTTACGACTTAAAGCTCAATTTGCTGATTCTATTATTACTCCTACTACTTCTGAAACAACCAGAATGTCAATTCGCCAGTTGGGACTACGTAAGAGCAGTCCATACTGTCCTCCTAGGACACACCACCCGATCGAGACATATATCTCAATAGTCAGAAGAGAGGTAGACAATTTCCTTAATGCCTCCACCAAAACTAAAACATACAGTAATCTTACCCCTGATGAAATTAGAGCACTTAGGTCACTAAAGAATGACAAATACATTATCATTAAACCTGCAGATAAGGGGGGTGCTGTAGTTGTAATGAATCTATCAGACTATATGTCTGAAGTTATGAGGCAATTATCGGATACCTCTAAATATGCTCCTCTTACCGTAGATCCCATCGTTAAAATCAAATCCACTTTTCAAGCGCTACTTGACCATTATCTTGTAAAAGGCATTATTGATAAAGTCACTTATTCTTTTCTATTAAATGAACACCCTATCACTCCGGTGTTCTACATCCTACCAAAAATACATAAGGGTCTGGATAGACCACCAGGCAGACCAATTGTAGCATCGACGGACTCTATTTTTTCCCCTTTGGCACAATATCTGGAAAAGATTTGTACTTCACTAGTCCGCACTACTTCATCCTATTTATTAGATACAAGTATTTTTTGTCCACTCTGAATACCATTGGTAGAGTCCCGGAAAATTCATTCTTGGTATCATTCGACGTGTGCAGTCTGTACACGTCGATTGAACACTCTAAGGGTATTGATGCCATACGTGCTTTATTAAATATGTCTGATCTCACTGATGAACGTTCCTTCTGTATTGATTTACTAACTGTAATTCTCAATGAAAGCTATTTCTTATTTGGTGATACGTTCTATGCTCAAATAAAAGGCACCACAATAGGGTCAAATATGGCCCCACCATATGCTAATGCGTACATGTCACACTTTGAGGATACTTTTATCTACCAAAGTAGCCTATTTAAACAGCATGCCATAAGCTGGAAAAGATCTAATGACGATGTTTTTTGCATCTGGGAAGGGGACCAATCCACATTATTACAATTCACATCTTGGCTTAACTCCATCTGGCCCGAGCTATTATTTACTGTTCAATTTGATTCTCATCAACTCAGTTTTCTTGACACTTTAATCATCAAAAATGAGGATAACACGTAAACACCGATTTGTTTGTTAAACCCACGGACAGGAACAATCTACTTCATTATAAAAGCTGTCACCCCACACATATCAAGAGATCCCTGCCAAAATCTCAATTGATAAGGGTCCAAAGGATTGTGCCGAATCCCAATCTGAGGATATCACGACAGCAGGAGGTACGGGATAGAATTCATAATCGGGGATACCCAGATCATATTTTAAACCCGGATCTAGGTAATGCTAATTCTAGGGAGTCTACACCCACCCGTATACCATTCATCAACACTTACCACTCCAGATTGACAGAAGTTCATAAGATTCTGAAGAAACATTGGCACATACTCAAAGATGCCTATCCCCACATACCAGTTTTCCAACAGCCTTTAATGATCTGTTCCACAAGACCTACTAACATTAAAGATACTCTGGTTAGAGCAGATATAGGCCCGTTAAAAAGGGAACACATACAAGGGACGTTTTCCTCTCCCAGACGCGGCACTTTTCTGTGCCTCCACTGCTGCCATTGTTCTAACGTCACAAAGGGTAGGTCATTAGACACCCTAGAATAGGACAAAAGTTTGAACTTGGCGGTCCATTTACCTGTGATAGTTCCTTCGTTGTGTATGCAATAAAATATCCATGTGACTTAATATACGTGGGAGAGACAGCACAACGTATGAAAGATCGGCTGGCTAGCCATAAATCTACTATCCGTTGCAATAAGACCTGGCTCCCCATTCCCTTTCATTTCCAAGAAGCAGGTCACAACATCGCTCAATTGAAATATCAAATTTTGGAACAGGTTAAACGACCACGTAGAGGAGGGAATCATATACGTAGGCTGAAGGAATGTGAGTCAAAATGGATACATAAATTAGATACTTTACATCCCAAGGGTCTAAATAGGGAATGTGACTTTCTGTTTTCATGATTAACTATCTGTTACTAACTCTTTTTCTTTTCGTTTACAGCAACGCTAGAGCAGAGAATGAAAACAGGGTGAGACATCAAGTATTCTCATGTTTCTGTCCTTCCCCTTTCTTCTCCATCTTTCTTTTTCTTTTTTCTCTTTTTTCACCCTTTTTTTCCCTCCTTGAAGGCTTCCTTTATTTTTAATTATTTATTTTTTATCTTTATTTATTTCATATAGTAAGGTTTTATACTCACTTATTTATTATATCTCATATTTGATGGATATTCCAGTTATTTTTCCTTCCTTTTTTTGTTCTATTACTCTATCCTTTCTTCCCCTTCTTTTCCTTCCTTCCACTGCCCTCCAGTCATTTCTCCTGACTTTGCTCTAATTCCTTGGACATAATAATCCCCTTCTCTCTTCTTTTTCTTTTTTCTTCCTTTTCCCCTCTACCTATTTTTGTTGTTAGCTTCTCTTCTTTACATACTTATTTCCAGTCTTAGATTGTTCCCTTCACAACAACATATTTCCCTCTTTATATAGCTTCCAATAGCGCTTCCCATATAATTCTCTCTCTGCTCAACGTGATAATACATCTGCTCATGCGCCACCTGCCCACATCCCTTCCCGACTCAGGTTTCCCTTCTGCGCATGCGCCACCCACACTACAGTACTCAGCGCTCATGTCCGGTTCCGGCGGACACGTCCTCGTGCGCGCCGCCGTCTCTATATAGACCCTGCTTTTATCTGGCTATTCTTACAGCTCCACTTCTTCTGGGCTGCGGCTCGTTTTTGTCTCTCTGCATGTCTCTTCAATAGGTAAGCTTTCTAGGCTCCTTTTCAGGGATTAGTAGGGCATAATAGGTCTTTTTTATGCTATTACATGCATAGCCATTTAGGATCGATTTACCTTTACGTCAGACAGCCCAGACTAATTTATTCATATATACACACTATATTTGTTAGTTATATTATCCTTTGACCATAATATGGTATCTTTTTATTTTCCTATGGCATGACTGTATTCTGTTTCCTGTCGTTATGTACTTAATGTGTACTTTTTTCATTATTTTGCCGATATTCTGCCCTTTAAATTTTGCCCATACAAGGCATTCATGAAATACATGTATATAATGCTTTGATCTGTATATATGTATATATTGTATATACTTTTTCTAGTTGGATTATGTATAGATAGTACTTGTTTTTTGTCTGTTATGAATATGTTCACTCTATTTACTGTATGTTATTTACTTTTCAGTGACACATTTTGAAAAAGGTCATACTGACCGAAGCGTCAAAAATCAGCCTTTGTCACTATGCCTGTATATAATTTCTTTGGAGCATGTTGAAATAAATTTGATCACTTTTTTGCATCTCAGTTGGAGTGCTGTCGAATCTTTATAGACTGTTTCACTGACTAGCACCCAAGAAATCAATATCTGCTAGCGAGTGGCAGCAATTCTTTATTTGGAGACGTAAAATTAGAACAGCAATGTATTTGGTTATAGTCTTTATTTACCTTTGCCTACATGTTTAACCCCTTAATTACCAAGTGATTTCTTTTTTTCATTTTATTCATCATCGCATTATGAGAGCCGCAACTTTTTTATTTTTTCTGTCGAAATAGCCATATGATGGCTTGCATTTTTCAAGTCAGGTTTTATTCTTTAACAGCATAATTTTGGATATTGCTTATTGTTTAACTTTTATTAACTTTTTCAGGGAGGACTGAAAAAATCTGTAATTCTGCCACAGGTTTTTTTTTTTTTTTTTAATTTACAGTTTTTTTCAATGTTTTTAACTTTTGCATAATGAAAGTACTTTTTAAATAAAAATGTTTGTTTGTGTGTCTCCATATTCCAAGATCTGTTGAAAGATCTGTGTCAGAGCTTGTTTTTTGCAGGATGATTTTTAGTTCTTATTGTTAATGTTAGTGTTATTTTTGGCAACATAAGACTTTTTGATCACCTTCTATTTTTTTGGGAAGAAAATTAGTAAAAAAGATGCAATTTTGGCATTGTTTTTTTCATCTATTTTTATGCTGTTCACAACGTATGAAAAATAATGTGATAATTTTGTAGTTTGGGTCATTATGGTTGTAGAAATACCAATTATTAGTATGTTTTGTTTATTCTTTTTATTTTCTATAGATAGGAATTTTTTGGGTGGAAAATGGGATTTTTGTTTTTATCTTACTTGAGATTTGTTTTATTTATGTGTTTACTGAACTTTTTTATTATTAGGGCTTGTTCACACGGAGTTTTAACTCCATGTTACAAGCGCTTTTTAGATCCATCTCTGGGACCGACAGGACGGACCCAGAGATGGATCTAAACAATTAGCAGGGAGTTTATCACTGCGGTCTATGAGGAAGATGCAGCGGCGTTCACATGAGAGATCGCCGCTGCGTGTTTCCCTCCTGCCTGCATGTCAATTCTTTCAAAGACGGACCCGAGCTGCGCTATGGAAACACGCAGCGGCGATCTCTCATGTGAACGCCGCTGCGTCTTCCTCATAGACCGCAGTGATAAAGTCACTGCTAATTGTTTAGATCCGTCTCTGGGTCCGTCCTGTCGGTCCCAGAGACGGTTCTAAAAAGCGCTTGTAACATGGAGTTAAAACTCTGTGTGAACAATCCCTTAGTGTCAGTTCCCCTAGGACACTTAAACATGCATTCATTTAATTGCTGATATAATACACTGCATTACTTGGGTATAATGAAATGCACTACATGTTGTGTAACACTGCAAGGCACCCCCTTGGACCTGACTTCTAGAAGGACCTAAAAAGCAGACACAGAAGTCAGACCTGGAAGCCTTTATGAGGTCCCAGTCTACCATGTAAAACTATTAGCTCCTTGGGAACAAATTGTAGCTGGTGACAATGGGGCAAAAAAGGGAACCACCTCCCTCTAAACCCCTTAGATACAATGGTCTCTATTCACTGAGGCATATAAGGAGTTGAACACCTCAGATCTGAGGTCTGTTCACTCTTCACCATCAGAGCAGGGTCCCGGATGTCATCAGACCCCTGAGCTCCTACCTCACCAAGCACAAGACCGATGCCAGCTAATTTTTGCCCCCCCCCCCTCCCAACAAAAGACATAATGTGGTCTTTAAAGTGTTAAAGCTAACTTATAAAACAAGAATATCCCTTGAAACGTTGCATTGCTAAAGAGGACAGAGAGAATAAGAGACCAAGTAAAAGCAAAAATAACCACCACCAGGATATATGCTGCTAGCAGAGGAAGGTGACACTGCATATAATGATACATGCCTGAATTAAACATGTATCTGTCCTAAGATTAACATAAAAAATAAATAATACTGTAAAATAGCAGGCTATATGGACCATGTGTTTTTTTTCCTCAATTCTCTATGTCTCACAAGGACTTTCCTCAAAGACGGATGTCTATTAATGCAATCTAATAAGTTTGTGTCTGCCAACTAAGAAATTACTCATATTCACCCATTTGTTCTTTTTACGGCTTTCAGTCTTGAATACCAAACTATTTGTCAAACTGTATTTATTTACTTGTTTTAATCTCTGATCCATCTTTAACTGATGCATTAAAGTCAGGAGTCAAATGCATTGCCAGAAGAGCACCAACTCCAGGATCCTTTGGTCTCCAACTCAATTTGTAAGTCTGTCACTGTAACCTTTAGGGGCCGTTTACACGTCACAGGACAAATACCGGTCGGAAACCCCGACCGATATTTGCTCTGTTTAGGGGCCGGGTACACGTCACGCAGGGTGACTGCTTTTGTCCACGGTTTGCAGATAAAGCTCTCCCCCTTTGTGCCGACATGTTCATTTTCCACCCAAAAATCAGGCAGAAGAATGAACATGTGCAATCTTTTTTGGACCGCCGGCGGTCTAAAAAATAGTCCGTCGGAAAATCCGTGCAGTGGGGGCTGCTGCACTGATTTTCCATTAAGGTCCATGTTAAAGTTTTGACAGTCTGTTTACAGGCGGCTTTCAAAACCGAAAACCGTCTGTAAAACCGGCTGAAAAACCAGATCGTGGGTAAATGCCCTTACTTTACTTTGTCATAGGGTCTGTTTTAACTGTGGCTACTAGGTATATGTTTGTTGCACTGTTTTTTTTCTGTCTACCCAGTTTGATTCTTTCTCTAATCAGTCCTCATTTATAGTGATGAGCGAGCACTAAAAAATTAGAGTTCGGGCCAAAACCCGAAGTTTGGGCCAAATGCCGAACAAAACGCTGAACCCCATTAAAGCCAATGGGAGATGATGTTCAGGTTAATTTTTATACTAACACAGGTGAGGGGAAGCCGCAATTGCCTTCCATAAGAGTAATGGATACGTGGTACAACTTAGTGAAGACAATTTGGCTCTAAGATTGACAGAAAAAAATTCACAGGCTAAAATAATTAATTTCTTTCAATGGCTAACTGAAAAGATGAGGACAGCATAGCTATAGCAGGTAGAGTGGTAGCAGCTGCTACGGGGCCCCTTCGACACATAAGAAGACGGTATTGGAAATGGCACATGGTAACTGGCAGAAGCCAAATATCACTTTATTCACCAGGGCTCAAGAACATGTCATATATGTGGCGGCAGCAAGAACATCCCAATGGGGAACATGGAGGTTCAGCTGGTAGGGCCGTAGTTATAGGGGGTGCAGTGGTAGCCATGGCTGCCGTCAGTTATCTATTAACCGTTTCAGGATCCCATGCAGCTACATCACATGGGGCCCCCACCCATTACTAGCGCCTATTTTTAACATATCACAGGGCCCCTTTTTGATTAGGGCCCCTGATAGGAGTATTGTCTTATTGGCACCCCTGGCACCCTTTTACAAACACCAGAAGTGTGAGCTAAGACCTCAAGCCTTCCTCAGGAGACAGTCAAGACCCGGGTAGTGCTTGAGAAATTTCTGGGCCCATACGAGAGCACTTGTCCCTCCATATAAAAATTTGAAAAAGCCTTACGTAGCACCATCACATTATTATTATTAATATTATTATTTTTATTTATTTTAGAGCACCCTTGGTTCCAGAGCGCTGTACATTCAGGTTGCATATATAACATAGGTCAAACAAGTACAATGGTGACGATTAATAACTAACATCTGGTACAGAAGGAGAGAGGTCCCTGCCCGTGAGGGCTTACAGTCTACAAGGAAGATGGGAAGAGACAGAAGGTGAGGGGCAGACATGTTTGTGGGTTGGAGTAGTAGCAACGGGGTTATTGTTGGTTATAGGCAATCCTGAAGAGATGGGTTTTCAGGTTTCTTTTGAGGCTAGTGAGAGTGGGGGAGAGTCTGATGTGTTGGGGCAGTGAGTAACAGAGTGTGGGGGAAGCACGGTTGAAGTCTTGGAGACGGTTATGCGAAGAGCTGATAATAGGTGAGCAGAGAAGAAGGTCCTGTGAGGAGCGGAGATTGCGGGAAGGGAGGTATCTAGAGATTAGGGCAGAGATGAATGGAGGAGAGAGGTTATAGAGAGCCTTGTAGGTCAAGATTACTAACCTGAACTGGATTTGCTGGGCAATGGGAAGCCAGTGAAGGGATTGGCAGAGGGGAGAGGCAGAGGAGTAGCGAGGAGAGAGGTAATTCAGACGGGCGGCAGAGTTAAGGATTGGAGGGGAGCCAAAGATTGGAGTCAAAAGTTATTCCACGGCAGCGGACTTGCTGGGCTAGTAGAGAGGTAGTAAAGACTGTGATAGAAATAGGTGTAGGGATAGAGGGGGAGGGGGGGAAATAGATACTTTCTCCTTTTATTTTATTTTTTCAGACATGGGGGACATCCTTATTTTTAAGCAACAAGGGAAATATTTGCAAAGGGAATTGGACTTTTTCTATAAACTTTTTAGGGAAGGGGCTAAAGGGACCAGCCCTTTTCCATGATGCAATGAAGTAGCTTCTTTTGGTTCAGCTGCCTACCTTAAATTTCCACCCTCGGCCCTTCTCCTTGGCTTCCTTTTCTTCCTCCCTTTTCCATACGGCTGGGGGAAACCATCCTTCTCTTGGAGTGGCGAAGTGCTCCACGCAGATTTGATCTTTTAGAAAGGGATTTTACCCTGATCCCCTTTTCACAATTATACCCACAGCATGCTGGTAACATTGTAATTTTCCCATGATAGCATTTATGTGGCATCCTTTTTGTATTGCCCACCCCTTTAAATTCCCTTTCCCTAGCTATCTTTACCTCTCAATCGAGCCAACAGGCCCCCCACCGGGGTCAACCGCCCTCCATTATTCAGAGAGAAAAATAAAAAACACCCAACCGCAAGCTCCCCTTTCTTATGACGCCTGGAATGGGGGGGACAAAAACCCAAAAGGGAAGCCCCCCTTTCCTTTCCATATAGTTAAAATCAATGTACCCCAAGTAAACATTTTTCTGCACAAAAAAACTTTTTCTGAAAAAACGTATGCAAACCTGGGGCCACGGAGGCTGGGGCACACAGAATTATAATTCACACACAGACCGCCACCACGCACTTTACGCAAAAAGGGCAATACACTACTGGAAACCCCAAAAGAAGCATTTATGCATCAAACATACATAAAAAAAACTTTGAGACCTCGGTTCACATATTTTGATAAAAAGTTTTTTTAAGCTGCCCACACTTTCAACGTGATCTCAAAATGGGGCAGTCCTATCCATCATCTTTACCTCTCAAACGAGCCCAATCGGGCCTCCCCCGGTCAACCGCCCCCGTTATTCAAAGAAAAAATAAAAAACACCCAACCTGCAAGCTGCCCTTCTTATGACACCTTGAAGTGGGGGGGACAAAACCCAAAAGGAAGCCCCCCTTTCCTTTTCCCATATGGGTTAAAAAAAAAGTACACCAAGTAAACGTAGTTTCTGCACACAAAAACTTTTCTGAAAAAACGATCAAACCGGGGTGCCACGGGCAGGTGCGGCACACATGAAATTTTATACTTTTACCACACAGACCGCCGCCACGCACATTACTGCAAAAAGGGCAATACACTACGTGGAAACCCTAAAGAACATTTATCAACATCAACAAAAAAAAAACTTTGAGACTCTCGGTTCACATATTTTGTCAAAAGATTTTAAGCCCCCACGATTTCAAGGGATCTAAAAATGGGGCAGTCCTATCCTATCTATCTTTCCCTCAATCGAGCCAATACCCCTCCCACCGGTCAACCGCCCCTTTATTCAGAGAAAAAAAATAAAAAACCCCAAAACCCTCAACTCCCTTCTTATGCAGCCTGTGAGATGGCGGGGACAAAAAACCCAAAAAATGGAAGCACCCCTTCCTTTCCCCATATGGGTTAAAATAAAGTACACCAAGTATAACTATTTTTCTCCCACACAAAAAACTTTTCTAAAAAACTATGAAAACCTGGGTCCACTGGCAGGGCTGCGGCCACTTTAATTTACATGTACACACACAAACCGCCGCCAGCGGCACATTCGAAAAAAGGGGCAATACACCGGGAAATCCCAAAGAAGCATTTATGCTATCTATCATACATAAAAAAACTTTGAGACTCCTTCACAATTTTAAAAAAAGAGTTTAAGCTCCCCACACTTTCAACGGATCTCAAAATCGGGCAGGTCCACCTAGCTACTTTACCTCTCAATCGACCAATCAGGCCTCCCACCGGGTCAACCGACCCCATTATCAGAGAGAAAAAAAAAAAAACCCCCAAACCCCAAAGCCCCTTTTTATGACAGCCTGTGAGGGGCGGGGACAAAAACCCCAAAAAGGGAAGCCCCCTTTCCCCCCCTATAGGTTAAAATCAATGACACCAAGTATAACGATGTTTTCTGCACACAAAAACTTTTCTAAAAAAACGTATGCAAACCTGGGTTCCACTGGCAGGGCTGCGGCACACATGTAATTTAACATGTACAAAACACAGCCCGCCACCAGCGAAACATTACGCAAAAGGGCAATACCTACTGGAAATCCTAAAGAAGCTTTTATGCACTTCATACATGAAAAAACTTTGAACCTCGGTTCACATATTTTGATAAAAAGATTTTTAAAAGCTCCCGATTTTTAAACTGATCTAAAAAAGGGGGCAGCCCCTATCCTAGCATTTTTTACCTCTCAATCGGCCAATCACCCCCCACCGGGTAAACCCGACCTCCGTTATTCAAGAAAAAAATAAAAAACACCCAACCTGAAAGCGCCCTTCTTATATACAGCCGTGAGAGGGGGGCGGGGACAGAAACCCAAAAGGGAAGCACCCCTCCCCCCAAAAGGGTTAAAATAAATGTACACCAAATAACGTTGTTTTCTGCCACAAAAACATTTCTGAAAAAACGTATGAAACCGGGGGTGCCACGGGCAGGCTGCGGAAAAAATTTAAATTTACATTAAAACCCACAGACCGCCGCCGCGGCACATTACGCAAAAAGGGAAATACATACTGGAAAATCCCTAAAAAAAGCTTTTATGCTATCTATCAACAAAAAAAAAACTTGAGACTCTCGTTCACTATTTTTGACAAAATGTTTAAGCGCCCACACTTTAAACGTGTCTCAAAACGGCCCATTTGGTCACTTTGAAATCGGGGCAGCTAAACACTTTGATCAAAATATGGAACCGAGAGTCTCAAATTTTTTTTCATGCCCTTAATGTACACGAGCCCTTCTGTAGATCCATGTATGTTTGAAAAAGGCACCACCATGTTTAGGGGAGGGTCAAACCCCGGGTCCCCAACCCCGGCCGCAACCGGCACCGGGGCCTAGCCCATCCCCTGCCGGTCCGCGGCCCGGGGCTCAAGATGCCGGCCGCCCGCTGACTTTAGTCCAGGCGTCGGCATTTTCTCTGGGGGCGGCCGAAAATAATCCGGCCGCGCAGACTTACGCTGCACACATCGTCGGCGCTTCATATAAGAGAAACGGGGGTGCATTACCCCCCGATCTCCCTATCAGTGTAGATGCGGCGCTCACTGAGTCCCATCACAAAACAGTGGCGCAGGGAGGGATGCACAGTGACCACCCCCCCGCCCCGCACGGTCCCTCGTCGGCCTTTGGGAGGAGGGGGAGCTCGCAGGGGTCGGGGGGTGGGGATAACGCTCCTCCTTTTTTTTTTTTTTTTTTTTTTTTTATTACTATGGGCATATACTGAGGGGGGATATACTATGGGGGGATATTACTATGGGCATATTTCTATAGGGAAAATTACTATGGGGCATATTCTAGGGGCATATTACTGGGGGGGCAAACTGGGGGGGCAATTACTTGGGGGGAATTACTAGGCAATTTCTATGGGGCATATTACTGGGGGGGCATATTACTATGGGCATATTACTGGAGGGGCTATTTCGGAGGGGATATTTTAGGGCAATTACTTTGGGGGCATATTACTGGAGGGGGGAAACGGGGGGCATATTACATTTGGGGGGATATTATATTGGGGCATATACTAGGGGGCATTAAATATGGGGCATAACATGGGGCTATTTTCTATGGGGCATATACTATGAGGGGGATATTAAAAGGGGGGATATTACTAAAGGGGGCATATTACGGAGGGGGCATATTACTATGGGGCAATTACTATGGGGAAACTATAGGTGCAATTACTAGGGTGCATATTTGTATGGGTGCATATTACTATGGGCATATTTCTGGAGGGGGCATGTATTTACTATCATTTTGAGGGGGGCATGTATTTACTTTTTACTGGAGGGGGAGTAATCACTTATTTCTGGAGGGCATTATTTATAAATTTCGGAGGGGCAATTTTTTATCATTTCTGAGGGGGCATTATTTATCTATTTCAAGGGGCATGTATTTAAAAATTTCGGGGGGGGGCATGTATTTTTTCTATTTCTGGAGGGGGCATTTTTTACATTACAGAGGGCATGTATTTATCTTCGGAGGGGGGGAGAATTTTCTTATTACTGGAGGGGCATTAACTATTTCTGGGGGGGGGCAGAATTTTTCTATTTTTTAGGGGCATGTATTAAACTATTCTGGGGGGGGCATGTATTTTCTTTTTAGTGGGGGGCATTATTTTACTATTACGGGGGGGGGCAAAATTTTATCTTCTGGGGGGGGCATTATTTACTATTACTGAGGGGCATTATTTACTTTAAAATGGGGGAGAGTTAAAAAATTACTGGAGGGGCATGTATTTTTATGGAGAAGCTTATTTACTATTACGGAGGGGGGATGTATTTATCATCATTACTGGAGGGGGCATTATTTATTACTGAGGGGGCGTGAAAAAACATTACAAAAGGGGATGTTTTTTCTTTATTAGTGGGGGGGGGCATGTATTTATCTTATTAGTGGAGGGGGCATGTATTTATCCATCATTACTGGAGAGACATGTATTTCCTTTTTACTGGCGGGGGGCATGTATTTATCTTATTACGGAGTGGGGCATGTATTTACCCTCATTTCTGGGGGGGCATTATTTATCCACATTACTGGGGGGGACATGTATTTTTCTATCTTACTGGAGGGGGGATTTTTACTTATGACTCCTGGGCCCCGCGGCTACGGGCCTCCCTGGCCCGGCACTGGCAGGGACGCTTCGGCTGTATGCGACCCTCCCACCAACAGGGAAAACCCATGCGAAGCAAGAGCAGCGCTCCTTGCTCCGCAATAGAACTCCGGAAGGCCGCAAGCTGACTTGCGATCTTCCGGAGTCTCCGGCACAGGCAGCGTGAGATGACATCACGCTGCCTGCGCGGCCTGATGACATCACCGGCCTGTGCCAGAAGATCAGGAGTCAGAGGTAAGCCTCGGAGAAGCGGGGGAGCGAGGTGAGGATTTGTATTTGTTTTTTTAATTAGCCCTATCTATACCTGCCTATGAGGGGACCTATACCTGCCTATACCTGCTATGGGGGACTTATACCTGCCTATGAGGGTTATATACCTGCCTATAACTGCTATGGGGAACATATACCTGCCTCTACCTGCCTATGGGGGACATATACCTGCCTATATATATATAAAAGTCGGTCCCCAATCATAGGCAAATTATATACTGAGTCCTATATGGTTCACAGAGGCAGGTTCTCCAAGCCTGCTAACAATGCTTGCAAGTAGTAATGGTGGAACCAATAAAAAATTCAAAGACTTTAATATTTCCTTGTTAAAAAACACATCTCACTGACATTAATCCATATCGAAATAGAGTGTCAGGTAATGCAAACAAATTACAGGATAGGATACTCAGTATTAGTTGCGGCCATCCATGCCGTTCAATACGCATCAGTCCATTGATCGCTCCCACCACGAGAGCAGAGACGCCGACCACCAGAGCGGGCAAGATGCGCAGCAAGTGCGACGTTTCGGGAGAACTCCTCCCCTTCCTCAAGCATATGCGTCATAGAGTACCACCCTCCTTAAAAAGGTAAGTAGACAAGAGGTAGACAAGCTTTAACCCTTTCACAACATACAAAATATAAAACCATTACAAAAACATCCTAAGGTTAAAACATTCATTAAGACCTTTCGGGGCTAATGTTTCTAAGGTAGCTATCCAATACGCCTCTCTTTTTAATAAGCGATCGGTGATATAAGATTTATTATCAACCCATATTCTTTCAAGCACACACCAGCGTAGTTCACACACGTCGTGTCGGGCTTCAAAAAAATTTGTCCCGCTACGGTGGTCTCTCCATAAGATTTAGTTTCTGCTTTCACAATACTTCCCTGTTTCTTTTTTAATCTAATCGCCGCTTTATGTTCGTTAATTCTGACTTTCACTGATCTCATGGTTTGCCCAACATAGACAAACCCACATGGGCATTTTAACATGTAAATAACGCCCTCACTATCGCAAGTTTGGAACCCTTTGATTTTGATAGGGTACCCTTTCGAGGGGTGTTGGATACTGTCCCCCTTTATTATATATCAGCACAATTTTGACAGTGTAAGCAGGCAAAAGTGCCTGTCCGTGTACTCTTAAACAAGGTCTGTTTCCTTGAAGTTTGCGGTTTTTTTATATCGGATGACATCAATTGCTGCCCTACAGTTTTTCCTTTCCGATATATCAATCTAGGGGGATCCCTGAACAGGTGGCCATATTTTACGTCATTCCTCAATATCTTCCAATGTTTTAGGATGGTTTGTTTAATTAACCCTGCATGGCGATCATATACAGAGATAAAATTAAACCTATTATCTAGACTTTTTTTCTTTTTATTATCTTGCAACAATGTTGTTCTGGGGATTGACAGAACTTCCAGTCCTACTTTCTGTAGTTCCTCTCTATCATACCCTCTAGAATGGAACTTATTAATTAACTCTATCATGGCCACCTGGTAATCTTTATCAGTGGAACAGATCCTTCTAGCCCTTATAAATTGCGATCGGACAATCCCCTTGAATACTTGGGGGGCATGTTGACTTCTATGATGCAGAATATTATTGCGGTCGATTTCTTTAGAATACAGGGACGTACATAATGAATTATTTTCTCGGCGTACAAGAACATCCAGATATGATATAGTATTGGTATCTTTAGTTATGGAGAATTGAATTAACGGATGTATCTGGTTAAGATATTCCATAAATTCACCCAACCGGGACTCTGAACCAGACCACAACAAAAAAACGTCATCGACGTAACGAAACCATGTCAGTATATCGCCAGCATATTCAGATACATGTACATGCTGTTTTTCGAAGGACATCATATAAAGGTTAGCGTAACTTGGTGCCACAGGGGATCCCATTGATGTCCCCTGCAGCTGCAAGTACATCTGGTCCCCAAAACGGAAATAATTTTCAGTAAGGACTAAGTCCAAGAGTTGCATCAAAAGATATGGGACATTTTGATTTTACAGTAGATTTTTACAGATTCTTTAGAAATATAAGATGTAAAATGTATTTTCAGACAGGAGAAACATCTGATATTGAAAAAAGAGATTTGGTAAAATTTAATAAAAACTAAGGAAAAACACTCAGTTTGATCCCGAAGTCAAATCGGCATCACTTGAAGTGTTTCAACAACTGGTCTCTAAAGAGATAACAGATAAATGGTCTTCCATTACTAGCAAGAAATAAAAACTTACTAGGAATGAGAGAAACGCCATTAGAGAATTAAAAGAAGATGATTCTATCATTATAAAAAAGGCAGATACGGGAGGGGCGACTGTAGTTATGGATGTTCAGCCATACCTACAAGAAGCCCACTCCCATTAGAGGATAGCCAGATATACAAACCTCTTAGAGAAGATCCCACTATCACCTTGTCTCATAAAATACAAGATTTGTTACAAGAGTCTCTTGATAAAAACATCATCTCTATTCAAGAAAAACAAATTCTTACTAAAAACAATCCGCGGGTGCCCATTTTTATATTGTCCCCAAAATTCATAAATCTATAGAAAAACCCCCTGGACGTCCTATATCGTTTCAGGATAGATTCCTTTTGGAACCACTGTCAGCTTATGTTGACATGCATCTTCAGCCATACATTAAAAGGGAACCCACTATATTACAAGATACGGGGCAGTTCCTTAGGGCCATTAAAGATATTGACTGTGCTAGAGCCACTTGGCTCTGCACACTCGATATCAAGTCCCTTTTCACTAATATTCCAGCGGTGGAAGGAAGAATGGCAGTAAGAGATACACTCTGCCAAGATGCAAATTTGACCAATGGAAAAATTGCATTTTTGATGCAACTCTTGTACCTAGTCCTTACTGAAAATTATTTCCGTTTTGGGGACCAGATGTACTTGCAGCTGCAGGGGACATCTATGGGGTCCCCTGTGGCGCCAAGTTACGCTAACCTTTACATGATGTCCTTCGAGAAACAGTATGTACATGTATCTGAATATGCTGCCGATATACTGACATGGTTTCGTTACGTCGATGACGTTTTTTTGTTGTGGTCTGGTTCAGAGTCCCGGTTGGGTGAATTTATGGAATATCTTAACCAGATACATGCATTAATTCAATTCTCCATAACTAAAGATACCAATACTATATCATATCTGGATGTTCTTGTACGCCGAGAAAATAATTCATTATGTACGTCCCTGTATTCTAAAGAAATCGACCGCAATAATATTCTGCATCATAGAAGTCAACATGCCCCCCAAGTATTCAAGGGGATTGTCCGATCGCAATTTATAAGGGCTAGAAGGATCTGTTCCACTGATAAAGATTACCAGGTGGCCATGATAGAGTTAATTAATAAGTTCCATTCTAGAGGGTATGATAGATAGGAACTACAGAAAGTAGGACTGGAAGTTCTGTCAATCCCCAGAACAACATTGTTGCAAGATAATAAAAAGAAAAAAAGTCTAGATAATAGGTTTAATTTTATCTCTGTATATGATCGCCATGCAGGGTTAATTAAACAAACCATCCTTAAACATTGAAGATTATTGAGGAATGATGTAAAATATGGCCACCTGTTCAGGGATTCCCCTAGATTGATATATCGGAAAGGAAAAACTGTAGGGCAGCAATTGATGTCATCCGATATAAAAAAACCGCAAACTTCAAGGAAACAGACCTTGTTTAAGAGTACACGGACAGGCACTTTTGCCTGCTTACACTGTCAAAATTATGCGAATATAATAAAGGGGGACAGTATCCAACACCCCTCGAAAGGGTACCCTCTCAAAATCAAAGGGTTCCATACTTGCGATAGTGAGGGCGTTAATTTACATGTTTAAAATGCCCATGGGGGTTTGTCTATGTTGGGCAAACCATGAGATCATGAAAGCAGAATTAACGAACATAAGCGGCGATTAGATTAAAAAAGAACAGGGATGCACTGTGAAAGCAGAAACTAAATCTTATATGAAGACCACCGTAGCGAGACATTTCTTTGAAGCCCGACACGACGTGTGTTAACTACGCTGCTGTGTGCTTGAAAGAATATGTGTTGATAATAAATCTTATATCACCGATCGCTTATTAAAAAGAGAGGCGTATTGGATAGCTACCTTTAGAAACATTAGCCCCGAAAGGTCTCAATGAATGTTTTAACCTTAGGATGTTTTTGTATGGTTTTATATTTTGTATGTTGTGAAAGGTTTAAAGCTTGTCTTACCTCTTGTCTACTTACCTTTTTAAGGAGGTGGTACTCTATGACGCATATGCTTGAGGAAGGGGAGGAGTTCTCCCCGAAACGTTGCACTTGCTGCGCGTCTATGCCCGCTCTGGTGGTCGGCGTCTCCGGCTCCTCGTGGTGGGAGCGATCAATGGACTGACGCGTTTGAACGGTATGGATGGCCGCAACGAAATACTGAGTATCCTATCCTGTAATTTGTTGCATTACCTGACACTCTATTTCGTATGGATTAATGTCAGTGAGATGTGTTTTTTAACAAGGAAATATTAAAGTCTTTGAAATTTTTTATTGGTTCCACCATTACTACTTGCAAGACATACCTGCCTATACCTGCTGTGGGGGAAATATACCTGCATATACCTGCTATGGGGGACATATACCTGCCTATACATACACACCATACATATACACCATACATATATACCATACATGTACTAAATATATTGGTTCCAACTTACATACAAATTCAACTTAAGAACGAACCTACAGTCCCTAACCTGTATGTAACCCGGGGACTGTCTGTAGTTCTTTAAATTCTTTGGACATTGAGCTCTGAACATCCTCTGCGCTGCTCACTCTTATCTCTTTCTCATTAATTTGTTCTCTCATTTTACTCAGATCTTTTATATCAAAGAAATATCAGATTTATTACATAACTCAGTGCATTAACGCACAGATCAATCTGTTTTAAAAATGTAATTTAACTATATTTTTTTCTCTACCTTTTCACCCTCTGACACAGATTGTATAACCTGTCTCTTTTTATTCTTCAAGAGACAATCCTAATGCCACAACTTTTTGCATAGGATGCATGAATGAAATAATGTTGCTTTGCTCTGTCACTTTCTGGTTAAGCTATCTGTAATTAGCATATGAGCTCTGAGCATTCAGACTTCTCTGTTTATTACGTTTATCAGTCTAGATTAGCTAATTTACCTTCTCTGAGGTCCTGAGAAGCTTTTCAGCTAATGTAAAAAGTAGAGTAATTAGTCTTTTGTCTGAAAGATCAGATAACACATAAGCTCTCACTGTCTGGAGTTCTGTGCTGCAGAGTGATGAAGTCACTCAGTGTCGGACTGAGGGGTCTGGGGCCCACAGGGGAGTTGATCTTGGGGGGCCCACCCTACTGTACATGAAAATATTACCGGACATAAATGCGCCCATTTTACCACATAATACAGTGTGTAGTACAATAGCAAGTGAGTCACACATTTGTCAGTCTAACATATCATAGACACAGGGCTAAATAGCTCCATCCTTATCCCCCACCGGCCCACATAAATATCCCCCTCCACGGTTCCCGTGGTCATCTCGCCACCTTCTAAAATACACACCAGCAAGAAAGTAAAAGTCTAACTCCAAATCACAGGGTCAGGTGTTCCCTCACTCTTACAATCAGGAACATATGTACACTGCCACTATACCCGCGCCGATATAACCTACAACACTGCTATATGGAGACCACATAGTGGTCCGACACCAGCTCAGGTCACCATCACATTACTATATCAAAAATAACCCCTGAAATCAGGGACTCACCGGAGATGTCTTATCTGATGAGTCATTCTCTTCTCTCATGAGTTGTTCTTATTCCCTTTTCTTCTGCATCCGTTCCACACCGCCATGATGACTTGTCCCGGCCAACACTCATTCCTGCAGAAATTAAACACAAATATCTTAGAATCCTCAATTTTCCAGCATCTCTTTACCTATTCCCACCTCTGTACAAACTACCCAGGGGTGGGAGAGCGGGTACAAGCCAAAACTTAGAGGCCTGGCATCCTAAGGGGCTGGAAGGTGGGGAGAGGACTAACCCCCTGGAGATAATACTACAACTATGGGCTGCTGCCCTCTTAATTATATTACCAGGTAGGTAGGCAAGACCCTAGGTAGGTAGGCAAATGGGCAAGGTCCCAGGTAACTAGATAGGCCCTATTTAATGGGTGGGACTTCCCCACTGGTAAGAGGGGTAGGCCACCCCAGGCAGGCGGGTTTGGGGTACCTAGCCAAAAGGTGGGTTTGGGAAAATAGCCCCCAGGTGGGTTTTAACAGGTCCCCCCATTGGAAAAGGGTAGATAGGCACAGTTTAAAATTGGTGGCCCCCAAGTTAGGTAGGCTGTAGGAAATTTTGGTGATTCCCAATTAGTTAGCGAAAGGTAGGGGTTTTCCCCAGTTTGGGTAACGTTTAGGTTTAGTTAGGGTCCCCTTTATAAGGTTTCAATTTTTAAAGGGCCCCCCTTTAGGTATATACAGGCAGTTGGGGGCTTCCCTTGAAGTTTATACAGACAGTTGGGGGGCCCCCCCTTTTAGGTAGTTTTACAGACAGAAAAGGGCCCTTTTTTAAAGGGTATATACAGACAGTTGGGGGTCCCCTTTTTGGGGTTTTAAAATACGGGCAGTTAGTGGCCTCCTTTGGGAAAGAAATTACGGGCCCAGTTAAGGCCGCTTAGGTACTATCCCGGGTTTAAGTTAAAAAGGTGGGCCTCCTTTTTAGGTACATAAAAAGCAGTTGGGGGGTTCTCTTTTGATAGTAAAACAGGCAGTTGGGGCCCCTTTAGGTAGTATACAGGTATTAGGGGCCTCCTTTTACTAGTGGCGGGAAGTCAGGCCCCCCCCTTTAGCTACTTTGTGGGGGTTATCGGGGCCCCGTTAATTTTTTTTTGGGGGTTTTTTCGGGGCCCCCTTTTAAAATTACCGGGGGCCCCCCTTTGGGATAGCCATTTGCCCCCCCTCTATACCCCGGGGCCCTTTTTGGGTACCGGGGCCCCCCCTTTGGAAAGCCGGGGTCCCCCTTTTTAGGAGTAAAGGGCCCCCCAATAGGTAGTCAAGGGCCCCCTTTGTGTCAGGGCCCCCCCTTTTTGTACCCCGGGGCCCCCCCTTCATTAGCCAGGGCCCTTTTTTTAGAAAAGGGGCCCCCCTTTTTATTACCCCAGGGGCCCCCTTTTGGGTAGTCAGGGCCCCCCTTTCATTATCGGGGCCCCCCTTTTGTATTCAGGCCCCCTTTTATTTAGCCGGGGCCTCCCTTGTAGTAAACCCCCCTTTGTATTGCCGGGGCCCCCCCCTTTGTAGTCAGGGCCCCCCCTTTTTTGGGTCGGGGGCCCCCCTTTTGTAGTAAACCCCCCCTTTGAATTACCAAAAGGGCCCCCTTTTAGTCAGGGCCCCCTTTGTAGGTTCAGGGCATCCTTTTTTTTTAGCCACCCCCCCCCTTTTGTAGTCGGGGCCCCCATTTTCTTTTGCCGGGGCCCCCCTTTTTTTTTCCAGGGGGCCCCCCTTTTTTAATTTCAGGTCCCCCTTTGTTTAGCCGGGAAACCCCTTTGTAGTCAGGGCCCCCTTTGTATTACCGGGGCCCCCCCTTTCTTTTCGGGGCCCCCCCTTTAAATATCCATGCCCCCCTTTAAAGTAGTCAGGGCCCCCGTTGTATTAGCCAGGGCCCTCTTTGTAGTCAGGGCCCCCCTTGTATTAGCCAGGGCCCCCCATGTATTAGCCAGGGCCCCCTTTGTATTAGCCAGGGCCCCCTTTGTAGTCAGGGCCCCCCTTGTAGTCAGAGCCCCTGTAGGTAGATAAAAAAAAAAAACAACAAACAGCCACTTACCTGGCTCCCGCTCCCGCCGAGCTGCGAGCTGCCTCCCTGCTATCAGATAGAACAAACAGCAGGGGAGAAAAGAGTACACAGGCCGGTCACTAGGTGAACCAGAGAGAGCACAGAAGGTGATCAAATCACTTGTAGCTCCTTAACAAAATCTGCAGTGGGTTTGATGCGCCAGGTGAACTTGTTCATTGTTTATGATACATTTCTTCCTAACTTGTTTTTATTGACTGTATAGCACATTCCTTAATTATTCTGTTAAGTGCTAGAGCAATCTAGATGCAATTTACAGGCAAACATTTAAAATAAGTTTGTGTCAGAGGCGTAACTAGAACTCAAATGGTCCCATAGCAATAATATAAAGTCTCTCCTACCCCCAATACTTGAGCTGGATTTATCCAGTGTACCCAGATGCAGGGCTGTCATCATCTATTAACTGTTTCAGGGCCCCATACAACCAAATCAAATGGGGCCCCCACCCATTACTAGTTCCTATTTTTTAACATATCAGTGAGCCCATTTTTGATTAGGGCCCCTGAAAGGAGTACTGCCCTATTGACACCCCTGCCCAGATGTCACTATGAATTAACACTTTAAATGTATATTTTTTTCCCCTGAGGAACCCTTTCTTTCTTTGTTTCTTTTTTAGGAAGGAGAAAACACCTCAGGACTCCCCTCCTTGATATTTAATTAATTGGGTTACTATCATATTCTTTGGACCCTCTTTTTGTAGTGGTTATTCTCATTTCAGATTAGGTTGTGTTAAGGCTACTCGCTTAGGCTAAGTTCACACGGCTTATTTGCGGGGCGTAAATACGCCCCGCAAATAAGCCGTGTGGACTGGGGCGGGAGCGGGGGAGGGAGCGGGGGGCCGGCACCTCGACGGCCCATAGACTTTCATTACCATTCACATGTCACTTATCTCCCCCCTCGGCGTATTCGCCGAGCAAGGAGAGGAGACATAATCCATAGTTCTCTATGAGAACTGTGGATTACCGTAATGACTTGGACGTATTCCAGCCGTACTTTGCGCACTCCGGCACGTAATTACAAACTGAAATACGTCAAATTTTAAGCCGTGTGAACATAGCCTTAAAATGTAGCCGCCCCTTTCAGGGCAATTACCCTGCTGTTAGGCAGGGTGAGTTACAGGTTGAGTGTTAGGTTCCTATATTAATTATTTGTTTCTGCCATTCGATACTTTTGGTTACCGCTCACACTTGATTGACCGCCCTGTGTCATTTGCCTTTATAATTTTTGGAGAACTTCATCAGAAATCTGAATAGGACACAGCAGCCTTCAAACCGTGAGTTGGCTCCTGCCCACTAATTATTTAGTATTTGTACTTTTATATACTTGGCTATGATATTATAATCTACTCAACAGATTTGTACTTGCATTGAAAAAGTGTTTTTTTAAATTAAATTAAGGCAGGGGGCCCCCAAACCTTTTTTTTTTTCCCCCGGGGAAGGGTTTTTGATGCACGAAAAAATTTTTCCCCCGCCCTTGGGGGGTGGGGTTTAAATTATGGGGGGGGTTATGGAGGATTTTGGGAAATGTTTAGAATCAAACTCCAAAAAAAAACCCCAAAAAAGTGTAAACTGTGTCTTTTTAAGGGGATACTTAGGGGGTTAACCGGGACTGAAGGGTAACTCTGGGGGTACATTATACATGGGGTATAAAAATACAAATGTAAAAGGCTCTGTCATTAAAATATATGCCCCCCTGTAATAATAAATAAGATAAGCCCGCCCTGTAAGGTGATATGAATAGATAGCTGCCCCAGTAGTAATAACGCATAGCTGCCCCCAGTAGTAGTGATAATAGCTGCCCCCCAGTAGTAATGATAGATAGCTGCCCCAGTAGTAATGATAGATAGCTGCCCCGGTAGTAATGACACATATCTGCCCCCAGTAGTAATGACACATAGCTGCCCCCAGTAGTAATGATAGATAGCTGGCCCCAGTAGTGAATGACACAAGCTGCCCCCAGTAGTAATGAAACGATAGCTGCCCAGTAGTAATGAGACATAGCTGCCCCCCAGTAGTAATGACACATAGCGTCCCCAGTAGCAGGGACACCAGCGTGCCCGTATAATGACACATAGCTCCCCCAGTAGTAATGATACATAGCGTGCCCCGGAAGTTATTGACACATATCTGCCCACAGTAGTTATGATACTCATACTGCCCCAGGATGACACATAGCTGCCCCCATTAGTGACACATAGCTGCCACAGTAGTGAATGATACATAGCTGCCCCCCATAGTGAATGGAAGACATAGCTGCCCTAGTAGTAATGACACATAGCTGCCCCCAGTATTAATGCTACATAGCTGCCCAGTAGTAATAGATACATACTCTCCAGTAGTAATATACATGGCTCCCCCAGAAGTATGACACATAGCTGCTTCAGTAGTAATGACACATAGCTTGTCCCCCCCCCCCCCCCCGTAGTAATGACACATAGCTGCCCCAGTAGCAATGATTAATAGCGGCCCCGTAGTAAACACATAGCTGCCCCAGTAGTAATGACACATAGCTGCCCCGGGTAGTAATGACACATAGCTGCCCCCAGTAGTAATGACACATAGCTGCCCCCAGTGGTAATGACACATAGCTGCCCCAGTATTGACACATAGCTGCCCCCAGGAGTAATGAGACATAGCTGCCCCCCGGAGTAATGAGACATAGCTGCCCCCTAGTAATGAAACATAGCTGCCCTAGTAGTAATGACACATAGCTGCCCCCAGTAGTAATAACATTAGCGCCCCCGAGTAGTAATAACACATAGCTGCCCCCAGTAGTAATGACACATAGCTGCCCCAGTAGTAATGACACATAGCTGCCCCCAGTAGTAATGAGACATAGCTGCCCCCAGTAGTAATGACACATAGCTGCCCCAGTAGTAATGACACATAGCTGCCCCCGGTAGTAATGACACATAGCTGCCCCGGTAGTAATGACACATAGCTGCCCCAGTAGTAATGATAGATAGCTGCCCCGGTAGTAATGACACATAGTGGGTCAGCATTATACATGTGTATAATATACATATGTAATAAGCTCTGTCATTATAGAGATATATGCCCCCTGTAATAATAAATAAATATAGCCCCCCTGTAGTGATAATGATAGATAGCTGCCCCAGTAGTAATGACGCATAGCTGCCCCCAGTAGTAGTGATAATAGCTGCCCCCCAGTAGTAATGATAATAGCTGCCCCCCAGTAGTAATGATAGATAGCTGCCCCAGTAGTAATGATAGATAGCTGCCCCAGTAAGTAAAGTGACACATGATCAGCCGCCCATAGTAATGATAGATAGCAGCCCCATAGTCAATCCACATAGCGGCCCCCATATAATGATAAATAGCTGCCCTCGGTAGTAATGACACATAGCTCCCCAGTTAGTAAATGAAACAGAGCGTGCCCCGGAAGTAATGACACATAGCTGCCCCCGGTAGTAATGACACATAGCTGCCCCCAGTAGTAATGATACATAGCTGCCCCGGTAGTAATGACACATAGCTGCCCCCAGTAGTAATGAGACATAGCTGCCCCCAGTAGTAATGACACAAAGCTGCCCCCAGTAGTGACACATAGCTGCCCCAGTAGTAATATAGATTAGCTGCCCCGTATTATTGACACATAGTGGGTCTCATTATACATGTGTATAAATACAATTTGTAAAAGCTCTTCATTATAGAGATATATGCCCCCTGTAAATAATAAATAAATATAGGCCCCCCTTAGTATAATGATAATAGCAGCCCCCAAGTATAATAACGCATAGCGGCCCCAGTATAGTGATTATAGCTCCCCCAGTATTAATGGTCAGATAGCTACCCCCCCACCATAAGTAATGATAATATCTGCCCCGGTAGTAATCACCCCCCCATATCTGCCCCCCAGTAGAAATAGACACAATAGCGCCCCAGTAGTAATGATAGATAGCTGCCCCAGTAGTAATGATAGGAATAGCTCCCCGGTAGTAATGACTCATAGCGACCCCGTAGGTAATAACAAGCTGCCCCCGATAGTAAGAGACAGACTGCCCTCCCAGTATAAAATGACACATACTGCCCCAGTAGTAATGACACATAGCTGCCCCCGGTAGTAATGACACATAGCTGCCCCAGTAGTAGTGATACATAGCTGTCCCGGAAGTAATGACACATATCTGCCCCATATATGATACATAGAGCGCCCAGTAGTGACACATAGCTTGCCCCCAGTAGTGATCACATATCTGCCCCATAGTAATGATACATAGCTGCCCCCAGCTAGTTAATGAACATAGCTGCCCTAGAGTAATGACACATAGCTTGCCCCCAGTAGTAATGCTACATAGCGTCCCCATAGCAATAATACATAGCTGCTCCAGTAGTAAAGATACATGCGCCCCCAGTAGTTAATGACACATAGCGGCCTTCAGGTAGTAATGACACAATACTGCCCCCCGGGATAATGACACAAGCTGCCCCAGTAGTAATGATAAATAGCTGCCCCGTAGTAATGACACATAGCCTGCCACCCAGTATAATGATACATACTGCCCCCCGATAATGACACATAGCTGCCCCCAGTAGTAATGACACATAGCTGCCCCCATTAGTAATGACACATAGCTGCCCCCATTGTAATGACACATGAGCTCCCCATATTGACTCATAGCTGCCCCCAGGAGTAATGAGACAGAGCTGCCCCCAGTAGTAATGAGACATAGCTGCCCCTAGTATAGATACATAGCGCCCCTATAGTAAATGACACGATAGCACCCCCATATAAGGAACACATAGCTGCCCCCGTATAATAACACATAGCAGCCCCGGTAGAATGAGAGATAGCTGACCCCAGTAGTAATGACACAGTAGCTGCGCCTGTAAGTAATATAGATAGCTGCCCCGTAGTATGACAACAGTAGCTCCCGCCAGTAGTAATGACACCAAGCTGCCCCCATATAATAACACATACTGCCCCCAGGAGTGCCACAGAGCTGCCCCCAGTAGTGTGACACATAGCTGCCCAAGTAGTTAATGAACATAGCTGCCCCCAGTAGTAATGACACATAGCTGCCCCAGTAGTAATGACACATAGCTGCCCCCAGTAGTAATGACACATAGCTGCCCCCGGTAGTAATGACACATAGCTGCCCCAGTAGTAATGATAGATAGCTGCCCCGGTAGTAATGACACATAGTGGGTCAGCATTATACATGTGTATAATATACATATGTAATAAGCTCTGTCATTATAGAGATATATGCCCCCTGTAATAATAAATAAATATAGCCCCCCTGTATGGAATAATGATAGAATAGCTGCCCAGTATAATGAACCATAGCTGCCCACAGTAGTATGATAAAGCTGCCCCCCAGTAGTAATGAGTAGATAGCTGCCCCATATAATGTAATACTGCCCCCAGTAATAATGATAATACTGCCCATATAATATAATAGCTGCCCCGGTAGTAATAAAACAGATGCTGCCCCGGTATTATTTGAAAAAAATAATACTGCCCCCATATAATGGACACATAAGCTGCCCCGGTTGTAATGATAGTACTTGCCCCCAGTAGTAATATACCCCACATAGGCTCCCCCCAGTAGTAATGACATAATTTTAACATAGCATGCCCCCGGAGTAGTAATGATACTAACTGCCCCCATAGTACACATAGCTGCCCCAGTAGTAATGAAGCAAGCTGCCCCCAGATAATGAACAAGCTGCCCCCTTAGTAATGACACATAGCTGCCCCCGTTAGTAATGACACATAGCTCCCCCAGGTAGTAATGACACATAGCTGCCCCAGTAGTAATGATGATACTGCCCCGGTAAGTAATGACACAGTACTGCCCCAGTATTAAGGGATAGATTTCTCCCCGTAAGTAATGACCCACCTAGCGGGTCAGCATTATACATGGTGTATATATTCATAAGTATAGTAAGCTCTGTCTATTATAAGAGGATATATGCCCCTGTAATAATAATAAATTAATATAGCCCGCCCTGTAGTGATAATGATAGATAGCTCCCCCAGAAATAATGCGAAAGCTCCCCCAGTTGGTAATAACCCCCCATGTAATGAAGTTTGTTTCCCAGTTTAAATAATAGCTGCCCAGTAGTAAGAAAATACTCCCCCCAGTATAATGACAATGGGCCCCCCGTAGTAATGAAAAAGTACCTGCCCCAGTAGTAATGATAATACTGCCCCGTAGAATGACATGCTCCCCGTTTGCCCGGCGCCCCGTATAGGCCCCCGCCCCAAAATGTTTGGGTTAAGCCTACCCCCCCCAAGTTTTTGGCTTGGGTTAGGACCTTGGCGCCCCAGCTGGGGGGGCGGGTGCAGGACGCCATAGTTAGATTGCTTAAGGGACAAAGCTCCCCGGATTTTAATTCTGGGGCCCCCGGATGTCACAACGGCGGGTGTTTGGGGGTAAGTGCCCCGGGGCCTTTTAGCCCCGTGGAAATACGGGAGCCGCAGAAGGGGGGGGGGAATATAATTGCTGGGTTTTATTTTAATAGCGCTATCTGCTGGGGGTAAAATTTTTACTGTTAAGTCGGGGGGGGCTATTAACACTGTTATTTGTAAGGGGGGGGGTATTTACTATGTTTTTGGCGGGAGGGGGCAATTTACTGTTTTTGTGGGGGGGCAATTTTTTACGTTTATGTCAGGGAGGGATGCAAATCTTGATATGTGAGGGAGGGGGGGCTTTTATCAGTTTTGGCGGGAGGGGGCTTTTTCCCATTAAAAAGGGGGGGGGGGGCTTAATTTTTTATATGTGCGGGGACTTTTTTATTGGTATATGCGGGGGGGTTTATTTCTAGTATATGTCAGGGGGGGGGGCTGTTATCTATTTTATAGTCGGGGGGGGCTTTTTATTATGTTTTGTGAGGGGGGGGGTGTTACTATTTTTTATATGTGCAGGAGGGGGTTTAAACATTGTTTATGGAAAGGGGGGGGGGCCCTTTATCTATTTATTTGTGCAGGGAGGGCTATAATTCCCTCATTGTGCTGGGGCCTAAAGTACCAAAATTACAGTGCTGTGGGGCCTAAAGCTTCTAATACCTCTGGGGCCTTTAAACCTTTTATATACCTGCGGGGGGAACCAAAACCCCTCCTAATACCTGCTGGGGACCTAAACCCTGTTTATACCTGCTGGGGGCCCTTTAAAAAAACCTGCTATATACCTGCGGGGGGACCTAAAACTCCCTAAATACCTGGGGGGAAACCAAACCTCCCTTTAATACCTGCGGGGGGGCCTAAACCGGGCTTATATGTGGGGGCCAAACTGGTATATCTCTGGGGGACAAAAACTGGCAATTTCCCTGGGGGGACAAAAACCTCCCCATAACCCTGCGGGGGATTTCCGGTAAACCCGGGGGGCCCCATAAACGCTGGGGGACCTACCCGGCATATCCCTGGGGGGGACCTAACCTGCCATAACCGGGGGGAACCTAACCTGTTTAACCTCGGGGGGGAACCAAAAACCTCCCCTTTTATTTTGGGGGATCCATAAACTTGCCATATACCTCTGGGGGATCCAAAAACTCCTATAACCTGTGGGGGACAAAAACTAAAACCTCCCTACTGGGGATTATAAAAAAATTTAACCCCTACAGGGACAAAACTTATGGGGGACCCTTTAACTTCACGGGGGGGACACAAAATTTTACTGGGGTTTTGGTGCAAAAATTTTTGGGTTTACCCCGTTGTTAACCCTCAGCTCAAGCAGTTTGATAAAGTTGCAATCGCTCCGGACTCCATGGGTTTTTAACCAGTTTTAAGGCCTAAAGTGATTTTTAAAGCCCTTAGCAATCGCCCCGGGGATCCCCCGTAGTATGTATAGCTGCCCCTTGGGAAGGAAAATAGCTCCCCCGGAATAAGACAATGTCCCCCAGAAATAATTTGCTGCCCCAATATAATGAAAATAGTTTG
>JAODAL010029586.1:0-51376 GCA_025379985.1 Phyllomedusa bahiana | reverse complement strand
TATTACTTATGGGGTGTGAGGACAAATTAAAATCTAAACGTGAAAAAAATACCTTTAAAAAAACTGCAGGGAGGGGTGTATGTTGTATGTTATCACACTTGAAAAAAAACCAAAATGATAATAATGAAAAAACTATAAATAAAACTTCCCCTAAATAAATTCTGTAAAAAAATTGTCATTTACCAAAAAATATATTTAAATGACAGTCACTGTACCAAAATAGCATAGTGCCACTTTGGATCTGTGGTCAAAACAGGTTTAGGGGTCATTCTGCGATACATGACAGATATAGTCAATGTCCAGTGAAACTAAAATGGTGGTTGAAAGACTCCTTTTTCCGGCACTTTTTAAAACCGTGGGTCAGACAGGTTTGATGGTCATACTGTGGTCCAGGACAGGGATAGTCTATGTCCAGTGAAACTAAAATGGTGGGTGAAAGATCCCTTTTTCCAGCATTTTTTAAAAATGTGGGGGTCATGCAGGGTTTGGGCTCATGCTGTGGGTCCGGACAAAGGGACAGTATACAGTATGTCCAGTGAAACTAAAATGGTGGTTGAAAGACTCCTTTTTCCGGCACTTTTTAATCTGGGGGTCATGCAGGTTTGGGGCTCATGCTGTGGCCCAGGACAGGTATGGTCAATGTCCAGTGAAACTAAATGGTGGTTGAAAGACTCCTTTTTCTGCACTTTTAATCTGTGGGTCAGCCCAGGTTTTAATGGTCATACTGTGGTACAGGACGGGTTTATAGTCAATGTCCAGTTCAACTAAAATGGTGGTTTGAAAGACCCCTTTTTCCGGCACGTTTTAAATCTGGGGGTCATGCAGGTTTGGGGCTCATGCTGCGTTCCGGGAAGGGATATTCAATGCCCAGTTCAAGTAAAATGATGGTTCAAATCATACTGCCTTCTGGCACTTTTTAATTTGTGGGTGATGCAGGTTTAAGGGTCAGGCTGTGGTGCAAGACGGGGATAGTGAATGGTGTGTAATTTTTTTTCTGTGGCTTTTCTAACCTAAGTGTGTTGCCTAAGATGTAGCACGTATCCATTTGACTGTTGTGGATGTTAATTCCAGCTTCTCCAGCCCTGTTTTGGGTGTAAGAATGAAGGTGTTGTTGCTCTCCCATAGGGCTTTAATGGTCATCGGCGATAATCTATTATCGACTATCGGAAATCGTCTTGATAATTGCCGATATCGACTATCGACCCGATGACGATAGTCAACGTAATCGCTCATCACTACCTAAAACCAACCCTGTTGAAAAAAAGAGAAGGTTGTCACTGAAAAGTGGGGGATCCTTGGAAAATAGTAAAGCTGCTTTACAGTCGGTTGGTGACACACAATTACAAGTGGTCTGGGGCTGATTGAATTTAGCTGTTGATGAGGCAAACCTATGTATGCTCTGACTCAGGCGCAATGACTGACGTGTATTTTCAGTCAACAGGAAAAAGTAGAGTCAGACATCAGCATTTCCACAAACGGTTACTTCTTTAATTCTTAATCCATCAGATTCATACAAAAGTGCAGCATTTCGGTTTAAAGAAACTTTTTTTTAAGATTTTTTAAGAAGTACCCTTTTGTGGAGATGCTCATGTCGGACTCTTTTTCCTGTGGTCTTTTGTGATGGGTGAGGATTGACCCAATATTGCAGGCTGCTGCATTCCAAATTGAGAAAAGAGATAAATCGCTGGTGCTGATTTTTGACAATTTTATTCTTTTGTGCATTATCAGTCTGTCTGGTAAGGGTTGTAGGTTCAGTGGTGACAAGACGGTAGTTGTAGTGGAAGACTATTAGTGGGGCTTAGTATAGGCCCATTTTAGCTAGCCCTAAGTAGACTGCAGCAATAAGAAAATGATACTGTAGGTTTAGAATGGCAGGAGCCACTGTTAATTCACGGCAAATCTACTTGGGACCTAATTTCTAGTCTCAGTGTCCTAATGGGAGTTACCATATCTAGAGAATGGTATTCAAAGTGGAGTACAGGGATATACCTTACCAAAAAATTAGAGCTAGAACCCATAAAATGTAGGGATCTGTGACAGAAAGAGACTTAGCCCCTGAAAGTGGAGTTATACCAAAGCGAGTAGTTAACAGGCACAAAGTATTAGACCAATGTGTTCTTGTGTTATGCAACAACGGCAAGAAGGAAGCTTCTTTGAAGAGATCAGGACACTAAGTTTAGTTTAAGACTATGCCTACATGGAGTAAATGTATTCATTTTCTATCACATATTTCACATTGTGTCAATGGAGTTAATCTGCCTCCAAAACAGCAGCAAAATCTGGGGCAAATGAAATATACAGTAATGTAGAAATCTTGGATTTCTGTTGCATATTTCTTGGAAGAAAATGCAAGTTGAATACCACTAAAATTCTGTTTATACTGTTTTACTTGTAACGTTTATGAAATTGTTCCACTTTGTGTTAAAATATGTACTAAGCCTTTGTCCACATAGTGAGCTGCTGATACTGCTGTGATCGATGCGGTGGGCACATACAGTTGAAACAAGAAGTTTACATATACTATATAAAAAGACAAATATGAATGTTTTTCTCACTTTCTGACACGGAACCAAAATAAACCTTACCTGTTTTAGATCAATTAGGATTACCAAATTATTTATATTTGCCGAATGCCAGAATAATGAGAGAGAGGGAATTTTAAGGCATTTTTATTACTTATTGCAAAGTCAAATGTTTACATACACTAGGATTACTATGCCTTTAAACAATTTGGTACAGCCTATATGATGACGTCGTGTCAGAAACACACTGCTTCTGTGTGTAAAATCAAGGGAAAGTCTAAATAAATCAGCCAAAACATCAGAAAGAGAATTGTGAACTTGCACAAGTCTGGATCATCCTTGGCTTGATACCTGAAGGTGCCTCGTTCATCTATACAAACAATTATATTGAAAGTACAAACAAGATGGAAATGTCCAGCCTGCATACGACTCAGGAAGGAGACAGGTTCTGTGTCTCAGAGATGAACATGCTTTGGTCTGCCATGTGCATATCAACAGAAGAACAAAAGCAAAAGACCTGGTGAAGATGCTGGTTAAAGCTGGTAAGATTGTGTCATTATCCACATTGAAACAAGTACTGTATCAACATGGACTGAAGGCCACTCAGCCAGGAAGAAGCCATTACTGCAAAAGAAACATATAAAAGCCAGATTAATGTTTGCAAATGCACACAGGAACAAAGACCTACATTTTTGGAGACATGTCTTGTGGTCGGACGAAACTAAAATTAAACTGTTTGGCCATAATGACCATCATTACATTTGGAGGAAAAATGGAGAAGCTTGGAAGCTTAAGAACACCATCCCAACTTTGAAACATGGGGGTGGCAGCATCATGTTGTGGGGTTGTTTTGCTGCAGGAGGGATATTAAAGATGGCATCATGAGGAAAGAAGATTATGGGAGACATGTATGATCGGGTTTTTCACCCCTTTCTGGCTTCAAATGCGCAAAAGTGAGTCAGCTACGATATCTAATGCGCCTAATGAATGTGTTAGGCGCATTGTTCGCAAGACTCGACACTTTGTAATGCGCCTAACATGAAGGGGTGTTCTGTGGGCATTATGGAGGCGTGTCACACCACACTCATAATATTAGACACATATATGAATGTGGTTCAGCAAAACTAGGTGCAATACTGCTCAGAAAGACCATCTGAGCCTGAGAAATCGAAGTGGAACTAGATTTGCTGTTAGGGCAAAAAATTTCCAATATTCCTCAACTTACACCAGTGCAATAATAAAAACTGATTTCTGATTATTATCAAACTATATAAAATTAAATGATTTAAATGTAATAAAAAATGTTATTATATAAAACTAAAATGAAAATATATAATATCCCAATAATATAAAAATATCTCCTATAAAATGTATTGAAATTTAATAGAATCTAAAACTAATATTACACTAAACAACCCACTGATGTTGTTGTTCAGATTTTTTAATTTATAATTTTTACTACATTAAATTTGAAATTATTTTTTTCTACTCTGACCCTTTATTCTACATACAGCAAGAGCCAGCAAACCACAGGGCTTGGCTGGGACCTGTGGTTCACCAAGTCACTGACATGCTATTCTAATGACTTTTCTTTTATTTCCAGCCTATCTATAGTCTTTCTACATGTTTGGCGCATTACTAATGCACTTAAGTTCCATAATGCGCCTAACACATAGGCGAGGCACGTCGAACTTTAGACCTCAATTATAATCACGCAAAAAACACTTTCATACATTCAGGCGCATTATACACTGGAAACGAGACTCGACAATTCACTTTGAAGCGCCTTTCTTCATACATGTCTCCCTATGTGGCAATACTGAAGCTACATCCCAGGACACCAGCTAGGAAGTTAAAGCTTGGGCAAAAATGGGTCTTCCAAATGGACAATGACCCGAAGCATACTGCCAAACTGGTTACAAAGTGGCTTAAGGATAACCAAGTCAGTGTTTTGGAGTGGCCATCACAAAGCCCTGATCTCAATACTATTGAAAATGTATTGGCAAAGCTAAAAAAGGCAGGTGCGAGCAAGGCGACCTTCAAACATGGCTCAGTTACACTAGTTCTGTCAGGAGGAATGGGCCAAAATTCCTACCAACTATTGTGAGACTCTAGTGGAAGGATATCCAAACTGTTTGACTCAAGTCATACAGTTTAAGGTTAATACTACCAAATACTAATTAAATGTATGTAAAGTTTTGACTTTGCAGAAAGTAATAAAAATGCATTAAAAAATTATCTCTCATTATTCTGGCATTTGGCGAATATAAATTATTTTGGTAATCCTAATATATCTAAAACGGGTAACGTTCATTCTGATTTCATGTCAGATAGTGAGAAAAACATGCATATGTGTCCTTTTGTATAGTGTATGTAAACTTCTGGTTTCAACTGTATACATTCATTTACTATTGCTTATACATAAGATCACCAACATATTCTGCAGTCTCTGTCCTCACGTTGCCAACTTAATATCTAACATATAAGGTTTGCACTGTTTTATTTTCAGGTTTCTTCAACATCTTTAATATCTAGATGACCTTCACTGCATGTCCTCATTGGAAAGCACAGTAAATGTGGACATGATAAGGCTGTTGATACGGGCTCAGTAGCTGTTTTTCCTGTGTCCTTAATTTCAAAATTATGTTATTTGCAATAGATCACTTCTTGGTGTTGGCAATTTAGTATGAAACTGTAATCAAGGAAATTTTTGTAAACAAGAAAATATCTTTATTGAAGCGAGAAAAGCATCAACAGAAACCGAGATGATAACACGCCAGTTGTTCAAAGTTACCTTTTCTACACCATAATTATCTCTGAGCACAATGCTTAGGTTTCTGACATCAACTTGTCTTTTCAGGTGCATTTAACATTTTACAATTTTGTTTTGTTTCACATACTTTAAAAACAAGCCTGATAGACAGCATCCTGAAAGACAAGTAGAACATAATTGTGGAAAACTGAGCCTTGATTCACAGTCACCCGAGAGATTTGCCACGAACAAATTTGTAAGCAAATTCCCTTAAAACATCTCTTGCCTTTCGGTTGGCCAATTTATGTTGTATTACCCTCTACAAAAAATGCCCCCTGTTGCTATCCAATTATTTAAATAAAAATAATATTGGAAAAGTTCCGTTAGTAAGCAACCTAAGAAGAATAAATTAAAGCCAAAGTCTATTCTCTAGACAGAAATCCATCGTTCCAATCTGTTTGCCCCTTAAATTTCCCAGGGTAGTCCTGAAAAAACGTTAGATCAAACTTGAAAGTCACATTTTTTTAGATAATTGGTTTCCCTCATCCTTAGAGGATTTTTATTTCTCTATTTCAAAGGAAAAAACAATGTTTAAAGGGGGTGGAATATGTAGTTTTGAAATACAAACAAAAGGGAAACAAGAAAAAAATTTTTGAAAACTTTTAACTTTACATGAGAAATTCTAATATTCCAAACATATGCAGAACAGGTACAACCAGACAAAGAATACTAATGAGCAAAAGAAATTTTATCCGCAATCCATTCCAAAAGTTAAAAATGTCCTCCCAAAAAATCCATTTTAAAAAAAAAAATGGGACAGGGAACAGATGAACCTCGACGCGTTTTTGGGATACCCCTTATCAAGCATTAAATGCAGTGCTAATACCATTTAACCAAACTTTAATGTCATAAAAATTATACCCACTCACCTGGGGAAGCTAACACCAATCATCCCAAGTGCCAAAGCTTCCGCCGCCATACAGCCCGGAACCCCCCACAAAAGTAAAAAAATACGCACAACCAATTGTGCAAACGGGCAGCCACAAGCGCTGCCCGAAACCCACCAGCGGCGGGTGCAGTTCATACAGTATGGGAGCTGGCTTTTTCTATATCTTTTGAAAGAATACTAATTCATACTTTGACCATGCCTAAAATCCCGGGGGCACCACTTTATACTGGAACATTGGGAACCTATGGCACCACATGGAGGGACAGGCTTCTCACTTTGCGATTCTCTAGGCCATAGGCCACTTTATGCCTGAGGTCTGCAAGGCAGCAGAACTGTGGACAGGTTGTCAGCATAGGCGTCATAATGATAACAATAAATCCTTAATACTAGTTACAGACAGAAGAGGCCCTTGGGTCTCGGCCCAATAAGAAAAAATTTCATTATTTTCTGATGGAAAAACAGGGCAATATTACCTATTACACTGGTATACAGTGATTTTGGTGTCAATGATATCTGAATGGTTCTATATTAATTTTTTTTGGGCTAAATTTAAAAATATGACTTAGGTTTTGCTAGATTGGGTTCTAGTTTTTGGATATTTAATTGGGGATTTTTTCACGCAAACATTTGAAAAACATTTAGAATTTTAAATATTTTTATTTTTGTTACAATATAAAATAAAAAAGTAAAGCACAAAAAAAAAAAAGAAAATTAAAAAAAAAAATGTAACATTTACAGGAAAAGTTAGTATGATTTGTTTAATTAATACAATATCAATTATTTATTAATTCCAATGCTTCAAATAACATTGTTTATGTGATTTTCTTTTACGTGTTTCATCAGGACAATCACGTTGACTCCAACAGGATGCTGCCATTATATGTACATCCCATCTGTCTTTATATCTCTCCTACATTACCTTCATATCCTGGTGGATCCTTTTGCCTTGTTCCTTGCTGAGGTCTTCAAGGTTATCTGTTTAAATGGTCATGGAAATAGTGCATCTGTATGCTGATATGAACTCCCAAATTTCTGAAGTTAGCGAGCAAGTCTTGCACCAATTCTTCATAATTGTCTACTCAGTTATTCACAACAGAGGTAAAACTCTTCAGGGCCAAAGCCTCAGTCATTCATGTATTTGATAAAATTTGAATCATTCATAAGTTTATGACTATGACGACCATCAAAGATGCCAGCTTTTAGTTTGTCCATGTTCAGACCAGGGAATGTTCAAAGACCTAACAAATTGCTTCATCAATCCTAACTTAATATGAAGCAGTGGGAGAATGATGTTGTTCTTGTCCACCAGCGACTTGTTGATAACATTTTCAGTGCCAGCAATCATTTCTTCCCTTGTAAACCATGACACTTTTGTCCAATGATCTTGCTTTGCACTGCTACCCCAGAGGCACAAGAAGCATGGCTATTTTGTGTATCCAGAATGCTGTCCGAGCAAGAAGTTCACCATCTTGCAGGCAGGGACAGTCTTGAGGGACTTAGTGCTAGGGTGTACTGTACCTATCTGTGTATTTTCTTCGGGGGTTATGGGACGGTCCCTAACACCTTAATTAGAGATGGACGAATCGATTCTATCAAATTTCAGAATTTCAGGAAAACTTCGATTCTGAACGAAGTCGAAGTTTGGGGTGATTTGCGGGAACGAAGCGTGTTTTTAATTGATAAAATGGCTGCGAGCACATGGCGTTACATGGGGCAAAGAACTCAGGGAGGAAAGGGAAAAGGGCTACCCTAAATGACATGTACAGAGATTTAAGCCAATCAGAAAACCGGCGGGATTCTGTGATGTCACCGCACTATATAAGTCCGACGCGACGCGGCAGTTCACACTCCTTTTCAATGTGCTGTGTAGTGAAGCTGCTGCTCTGCTGAGATCTCACACTAAAGAACTAAATTTGTAAAGCGATTTTGGGGGGTGCACAGCTTGTCTCAGAGACTGCTTCTCTTAACGATCTATTATGTTGGGGTTAAATTGAACATGAAGTCCATGTGCGTCCAATTCAAGCGCAATATACATATTAATAATATCATGCTCAGTTCTTGAGCACTTTGTGAAATACCAGGGTTATCTAACCATTACAGTTAGTTATCATTTAAAGAAACAGCATTTATACAATCCAAATACCACTTCATTTTTGGTTCACATTTCTATTGCAAATTTTAAGACCAGTTGATTCAGTGTTTTTTTTTGTCTCTTTGTGGCACTAAAAGAAACGGTGTTTTTCAACGGCAAAGAGAACATTTTGCCTGTAGCATAATCTAACCGACGGTTCATAAGCGTTTTGTGGTCAGTAAAATACACGTCATTTTAACACGTTACTACAAAGCTGGTAATTTTTGGAAGCACATTTCTTTTGCGCCCAATTAACATCAAGGGTTAATTAAGCGTTTTTCTCCTGTTTTGTGGTCAGTAAATGTACGTCGATTTAACATGCAACAAAGCTGTAATTTTTGGCAGCATCAATTCTTTTGCTCATATACAGTCCAAGGGATAATTAAGCGTTTTTCTGCTGTTGTGGTCAGTAAAAGACACGGTCGTTTTAACACGGCAACAAAGCTGTACTTTTTTGGCAGCACATTTTCTTTTGCCGCAAATTACATCCACGGGTTTAATTAAGAAGTTTTTCTGCCTGTTGTGGTCAGTAACATACATTACTTTTAACACGCAACAAAACTGGTAAATTTTGGCTTCACATTTCATTTTGCGCATATACATCCAAGGGTTAATTAAGCGTTTTTCTCCTGTTGTGTCAGTAAAATACACGTCTTTAACACTCTACAAAGCCTGGTAAATTTGGCAGCACATTCTTTTGCGCAATTACATCCAAGGTTAATTAAACGTTTACTCCTGTTGTGGTCAGTAAAAGACACTATTTTTAACAATCTACAAAAGCCTGGTATTTTGCAGCACATTTTTTGCGCAATTTACATCCAAGGGTTAATTAAGCATTTACTCCTGTTGTGGTCAGTAAAATACACGTAGTTTTAACATGCAACAAAGCTGTAATTTTGCAGTCACATTCTTTTGCGCAATTTACATCAAAGTTAAAAAAGCCGTTATTCTGCTGTTGTGTTCAGTAAAATACACTTCGTATTAAACACGCTATAAAGCTGGTAATTTTGTAGCACATTTCTTTTACGCAATTTACATCCAAAGGTAAATAAGCGTTTTTCTGCTGTAGTGGTCAGTAAAATACACGTCTTTATAACACGCTAAAAAGCTGGTAAATTTTTGGTAGCAAATTTCTTTACGCAATATACATCCAAGGGTTAATTAATCGTTATCTGCTATTGGTCATAAAATACACGTCGTTTTAGCACGCTACAAAGCTTGGTAATTTTTGGCATCACATATTCTTTTGCGCTCATATAATATCCAAGTGGTTAATTCTAAGTTTTTCTCCTGTTGTGGTCGTAAAAGACACGTCGTTTTTAACACTCATCAAAGCTGGTAATTTTTGGCAGCACATTTCTATATGCGCAATTTACATCCAAGGTTAAATAATGCGTATTTTCCTCCTGTTGTGTTCCCAGTAAAATAAACGCTCGTTTTAACATGCTACAAAGCTAGGTAATTTTGGCACACAATTACTTTACGCAATTTACATCCAAAGGGTAAATAAAGAGTATTTCTGCTGTTGTTGGGACAAGTAAAATGGCACGTTTTTTAACACGCTACAAAGCAGGTACTATTTATGGCAGCACATTTCTTTTGCGCAATTTACAATCCAAGGGTTAAATAAGCTTTTTTCCTCCGTTGTGGTCAGTACAAGACACGTCGTTTTAACACGCTTCAAGCTGGTAATTTTTGGCAGCACATTTCTTTTGCGCAATTGTACATCCAAGGGTTAATTACAGTTTTTCTGCTGCTGTTTGTGGTAAGTAAAATACACGTCCGTTTTAAAACACTCTACAGAAGCTGGTAAGTGTTGCATCACATTTTCTTTGCGCAATTTACATCAAGGGTTAATTTAAGCGTTTTTCTCCTGCATTTGTGATCATTAAAATACACGAATTGTATTAACATGCTACAAATCTGGGTAAATATATGTGCATCACATTACTTTAGGCGCAATTTACATCCAATGGTTAATTAAGCATATTTCTGCTGTTGTGGTCAGTAAAAATACACTTGTCTAAACACGCTATAAAGCTGGTAATTTTTGGTAGCACATTCATTTACGCAATTTAACATCCAAGGGATTAATAAGCTTTTTTATCTGCACTTATGGTCATAAAAAGAAACAGTTGTTTACATGCCAAAGAAGAAATTTTGAATGTAGCTTATTTCATATCCGAAGGTTTAATTTAGACCTTTTTGCGCTTTTATATTCAGTAAAATACACAGATGTTTTTAAATGGCACAAACAAGTAAAGTTTTTCCCTGGCCATATAGTGGAGCTCAATAAAAATTCAAGGTTACCCAAGCTTGTTAGTGGTGTTCATTGGAGTCAAATACGGGTAATGTATTTAACATATACAGATATCCTTCATTAAACAGAGTCGGGGGGGGGGGGGTGTATATTTTAGAACAAACAGTAATGTTCAGACAGAGGATGTGGCAGGCTCTTCACATGCTAGAGGCAGTGGCATCAAACATCTCCTGGACCAGGCCAGATGCAAAGAGAAGGGGAGTCGCAGCAGGGGACCTCGGTGAGGCTATGAACGTGCCGGTGTCATCTATTATTGACCATCAACCCAAGGTTTCTTGTAATGTTTGACTAGTTCATCCACTACCTCCATATGACAACTTACCCACCCAATCCAAGAGACTGAGTGAACTACAACACAACCTAATTATGGCATGGCCCAGAAGATTTACAGCGTACCTCACCGTTCCTACTACCCGCCACCTGTCCCATCCGGACCCCAAGCCCAAGATCTGCTATAGGTCTGGGCATATCGCCAACTATCAGCAAGTGAAGAACAAATTGAGGAGGACAGTCAGCAGCTACTTGAATGCGAATGAAATTGGGCCATATCCCCATTCTTCTTGCGTAGGTGGCAAAGTATAGATGTGGATAGTGGGATGCGCGTCCTGTTGTGAGGGGTCAGCCTCTGATATACCAACTTTGAGGAGAACAGCAGTGAAGAACAAACACTAAACATGATGAAGTAGCGACCGCATTTGGGAGCTGTTTAAGTCAAGGGCCTCATCCATCTTCAGGGATACGATGGCAACAGTTTGCATGTCAGTCAGCATGCCCCAGCAAGAGGTAGTGTGTCCTTGAGTTCATCATGTAAGTCATGCAGAGCTAGGTCAGACCAAGCGCCACGGGGTAGAAAACCCACTTCGCAGTGTCCAAGAAAGTAGTGGCCCCAGGGGTCTCAGCGAGGCAGCGCGGTATAAAATTCAGTGTGTTAGTCCACACAGTGCGAGCGTTGCAGTAAAATCAGCTACTCCGCGTGTGGCAGTTCTTTGCTAAAGACACCGAGGAGCCAATTATGGTAAATGTAGAATCTGTAGGACGAGAAAGTGAAGCGTGGCCAGATCTTAATGTTTGGCACCAACAGCCCGCGTCAACACATGCAGCGTCAACTATCCAGGTGGCCTGGTAGAACCGTGACTCAATGTGGTGGTCCATCCTGCCCCACACATAACAGTACACAGCGCCAGTCGCACGCATTGGCCCATTGCAGCCAGACAAGGCTCCACCACATCTGCAGAAGGGAGCTGTTTCTCTTTGACATCATCTCCCAGTCCAGATGCTCCTGCTCCTCGCTTCTCATGGAGCCAGCAGTCGTTCAAAGAGGCGTTTGCAAAGAGAAAACAGTATGCGTCCAACCATCCTAAGGTGCAGAAGCTGACCGTGCTCCTGTCCAAGTTGTTGGTACTGCAGCCCCTCCCTTTCCAAATGGTGTACTCGGCACCGTTCAGAGAATTAATGGCTTGTGTGCCGAGCCGAGGTGGAGCGTTTCAGCCGTAATTTCTTCCCCAAAAGGGGCAGTACCAGCCTTCACAAATATTACGAACAGAAGGTGGCCAGTCCTTGAGCTTATCGGTTTGTTCAAGGAGCATGGCAGAGCGGACGTTTGGAGCTGTAACTCCAGTCAGGAACATACATGTCCTTTACGTCCCACGGGTGAATGTGCTTCCTGCCAGCCACACCCCAACAACATTGGACAAGAGACGCTGCTTTCTCCTCCCACGTTGTCAACTGCTGCTCCTGCGCCAAGTCCGCCTCCTCCCCACCACCACCACCATCTCAAACCCCACAAGTATTTGCTCCATCATACCACATGAGTAGGGCACAGCGGTGTCACGCAGTTCTACACCTGGCTTGCCTGGCGAACGAAGTCACACCAGTGGAGGAACGCTCCGCGTCATTCCAGCAAGAAATCGATATGTTGCATTCACCGCGCCAACAGCAAATGCGGAACCATGAGATGACAATGGAATGAACAATGTGGGGGGGGGTTGTGGTCCTGCGCTGCACCGAAGGAGGATGGTCCCATGCCCCTGCATGCGCATGTGTTCAATCTGGTTTGAAAAGTTTCCTGAATTCTTCCACCGATCTTCAGAAGATTCTGAAAAATGGCCAGGAAAACTGTGCATGCACTTCATCCAATCCTACAAAGCCATGACACTCTTCCTCGAGTTACAGCGGCAGAATGGCATCCCCCTACCACGCTGTATGCGATGTTTCCACCCGTTGGATTTCCAGCCTGAACATGTTGGACGACTGTATGAACAGAGAAAGCCATTAACGATTTTGATGATCCATGCGGACAGAAGTTACTCCCCTTTGTACTTGATGTCAGCCAGTGGCAGCTTCATGCCTGACACCTGTCGTTTTCGAAGGCCATTCGAGGAGGCAACGTTTTTTTGTCAGTCGCCAGTACTACGGGATGAATAACGTCATTCCACTGCTTCCTGACCTGGAACAGATCTGAAAAATCTGTCTGGGCAGGGGACTGGAGATGAGGCGACTCATCTCGTGGTGACTGACTGGAGGAGGGAGAGGAGGAAGAGAAGGAGTGAGATAGGAGGACATATGGATCAGAATCATTGTCTGGTGAATGAGTGGTTTTTCTACCCAGTGTGACAGTGAGCGGAGGTAGCATGAGCAGCTGGAGGAGGTAGATGATATGAGAAGACGAGGCAGAATACCCACAATCCACGTGGCCGTAACACAGTGGAGAGGAGGGTGGAGTACCCTCGGGTCACTTATCAGATGGTGCCCGCAGCATGCTTACTTGCCTGGCTTAGTGACAGCCAAATAGTCCACCATCCAGCAGAGGTATGAACTTCTGGCGTCTCCACTCTATTGGAGCCTTTTTTCCCGCAGTTTGAGAGGTAGGACAAACTCAAATCTATAGAGAAATCCCCCGTAGTCAGTTGGATGCTTCCTAATTTGCGGCAAACGTCATTCCTCTGTCAGGTCTGACCGGGTGTTCCACAGATCACAGGTATCACTGCTGTCAGCTGCTTGGGAATTGTGGTGGAAGGGGAAGAGCAGTACCAGCTCCATCAGAATCAACCTATGTCTGGAGTCGCTGATAGCAGCTTCCTTCACATGCCTAGTGAGGAGGGACTCGCCAGCAGCAGCAGCAGCACAGGACCTGAGAAACAGTGTGTGGCATACTTTGACATCACTCAGCACCCCAGTAAAAGATCCGCATGACACTGCAGCCAAACTGGATGTGTGGCCGCAACATGCCGAGTTTTGCAGTGAGAAGCTGTCCTGTCCCCGACAGTAAGTGTAGCATCAGAGCGGGTGTTCAGTGCAGCGGGGGCTATCGTTACCCCAAGGAGAACCCGCTTGTCCACGGGAAATGTGGAACGACTGACAATGCCTTAGGCGTCAGATTACATCAGCCATGACGCCTCACCCAAACTTTGAGAAATGAGTCTGGGTTCAAACTACCTGACTCAGCCAATATTCTATGCCTGCCCCCCCCTGATGCCACACATCTGCTGCCATTTCTCCTCTGCCTACCCCCATCTTATCAGGGACTGATTTGCCCCCCACCCCCCACTTGTTATTTACCACTTATGTCCTCTGCTGCTGCGGGTGCCCCTGACCCCCACACTGTGTCTTTCCACTCTCTTTACCCCATGCGCTCTGTTGTTGCTGCTGCAGTCACCTCCCATTGTTCATTTGCCCCTCTCTGACCTATGCAGCTGCTTTACTCCTGCCCCTTCACCTCCACTCTTGTCATTGTGCTACTCTGTGGCCTACTCCTGTTTTGCCACCTCCCACCTGTCATTGGCCATCTCTACTATGGCTGTGTTGCTGACGTTTCAATCCCACACTGTGTCATTGTGCACTTTTGTGGCCTACCCCTTTTTTTTTGCCATCCCCCGAATGTTATTTTGCCACTGTTGCCCTCATGCTTTGTGTTGCTGCTCCCGTGCCCCCCAACTGTGTCATTTTTGCCTGTCTGACCTCATCTGTGTGTTGTTTGTTTCCCGTGCCCCCCCAAACTGTGTCTTTGTGCCCTGTCGGACCTCATGTGTGCTGTGGCTGCTCCCTTTCCCCTCCCACTGTGTCTTTGGGTGCCACTCTGGGGCCCCCCTACCTGTTTTTGCCCCCCCGAATGTCTTTTGTGCCTGTCGGGACCTCTGTTTGTGCTGTGGCTGCTGCCGTGACCTACACACTTTTTTTGGGCCCGGGTAGACCTCATGCTGCTGCTGTTGTTTCCCTCCCCCGGTGAACTCCACACTGTTTTAAATTGTCCACTCTTTTGGCCAAATCCTGTTTGTGCCATTTCCCAGACTCTGCCTTTGTGCCACTCTGGGGGGGCCTACCCCTGTTTTTTCCAAACCTCCAGAATGTCAATGTGCCATGTCTGCCCTCTTGCTGTTGTTTGTGGCCCCTTGCCGTCCCCTCCACCTCTGCCCATTGTGCCACTTGGGGCCCCTTTCCTTTTTTGCCAAAAACAGAATGTCATTGTGCCACTGTCTAACTCTTTGGCTGCTGCTTTTGGCTCCTGTCGTCCCCTCCCCCCTGTTATTGTCCCCAATGTCTAAACCTTATGTGCTGCTTTTGCTGCTGCCGTGCCCCCCAACTGTCTTGGGGCCACTCTGGGGGGCCTACTCTTTTTTGGGCCCCCTCCGGGGGAATGTCATTTTTCCCCACTGCCTAAACCTCATGCTCTGCTTTTTGCCCTGCCGTGAACTCCACACTGTTTTTATTACCCCCTTCTGTGGCCTACCCCTTTTTGTGCCACTTCCAGACTCTGTCATTGTGCCACTCTGTGGCCAAATCCTTTTTTTGAAAACCCCCAAAAGTCTTTTGTCCCACTGTCTGACCTCTTTGCTGCTGCTGTTTGTTGCTGCTGCCGTGCCTTTCCACCTTGTCATTGTCCCACTCTCTGAGTCATGCTGTTGCCCCGGGCCGTCACCTCCCCCTCTCTTCATTTTTGCCACTCTGAAGCCTTTTAATTTTTTTCCCACCTCCAGAATGTCATTGGGGCCACGTTGACCTCATTGGGCCTGGTGCTGTGGTTGCTCCCCGTGACCCCCACGGGCCCATTGGCCACTCTTGACTCAGCGGGCTGCTGCCCCCGGGGACCTCCCTCTCTCTTTCATTGTCCCTCACTCGGGGGCCCTTACTACTTTTTTTTCCCACCTCCGAATGTCATTGTGCCACTGTCTGCCCTCATGCTCTTGTTTGTTGCCCCTCCCGTGCCCCCCAAACACTTTGTCTTTGTGCCACTCTGTGGCCTCCCTCCTGTTTTTGGGGCCACCCCCAGAAGTATTGTGCCACGTCTGCCTCTGCTGTTTGCTGTGGCTGTGCCGTGACCTACACACTGTGTTTCTGTGCCACTGTCTGACCTCAAGCTGCCACTGTTGCTCCTGCCGTGAACTCCACACTGTTTTATTGTGTCACTCTGTGGCCTACTCCTGTTTGTGCCACTTTCAGACTCTGTCATTGTGCCATCTGGGGTTCCTGTTTTTGCCACCTCAGAATGTCATTGTGCCCTGTCTGACCTCATGTGTGCTGGCTGCTGTTGCTGCTGCCGTGCCATCCACACTGTGTCATTGTGACCTCTGACTCATGCTTTTGCCCTCCGTCCCCCTCCACTCTCTCTCATTGGCCACTTGTACAATACTGTTTTTTGCCCCTCCAAAATTCTTGTGCCACTGTCCCCTAATGCCGGTTGGGGTGCTGCGTAAACCTCCCACTGTGTCATGTGCCACCCTACCCTTGCTGCGCTGCCCCCCGGCCCCTCCTCTCTCGTATTGTGCCCTCTGTGGCCTCTATGTTTTCCCACCTCCGAATGTCTTTGTCCCATGTCTGACCTCTGGCTGCTTTTTGCTCCTGCGTGCCCTCCCACTTGTCTTGTGCCACTTTGGGGCCTCCCCCTTTTTTTGCACCTCCAGAATGTCATTGTCCCACTGCTAAACCTCATGCTGCTGCTGTCCCATCCACAACTCTGCATTGTGCCACTCTTACCTCTGCTACTTGGCGCTGGGGTTTTTTTTTTGCTGTCTCCCTCCCACTCTGTCAGTGCCCTCTGGCCCTATGATTTTTTCACCTAGCCCTCGCTTGTTTTCTCAGGGGCGGCCATGATTTGTCAGGTGCTTTTCCCCGCTTCAGTTTTTTGGTCAGTTTTTGCCCTTTTAAAGTGCCCAGGGAATTTTCATGAGCGATTCTAATGCGGCGGCATCATGTGTGTGTCATACTAAAAACAGCATTGTATGAAGACCAAAACCAACTCCTCGATATTTAACATGGACAATGTTTACAGCACCCTAAGGGTCGTGCGCCCGGAAAAAAGTGTTTTTTTAAAATGATTCATTCCGAAAAGGGAATTTGGGCCGAAAATAATTTGTTGGAAAATTTTGGCAAGTCCGGCGAACCGAATTTTGAGAAATTCGCCCAATCTTCCGTAAAATTTTTTTTTTATATTTTTTCTTATTAATTTTTTCTTTAATAGCAATGGGAAGAGATGCATTACCATTGTGCAAGAGAACGCATTTCAAGCTTATAATTTAGCTGTCTACAAAAAGCTGCCAGTCTTGTTGCTATTCTGTTAGTCCCATTTGAGGTACCCATTTTCCCCTGATATCATTGCAGCATATAAGTTCTTCCTCTTGGTTAAAATATGGAAGAAGCCTCTCTTCTCCTGTCCAATAGGCTGTAATGATAACTTCTGCCTTTATAAGAATTTGTTCATCAAGTCTAGATGCTAAGGGTGACATGTATGATTTATGGCATTTAGACGCTAATTTTAAAGTGCATAAGAAAAGTGTAGAAGGAACTTGATTTATGAACCTGCTCTACTGCGGGTTATAAATCAGGCGCATTCTAGTGCAGAAACGACAATTCTGGCTTAGGCAAACCACTTTGAAAGTAATATCAGCTCTGTAATGTGCCGCATATGCGCTATGATTGAGTTTAAAAATATACTATCGGACTGCGCTAATGTCGGCTGTAAAGCGCCCTTCTGGGCGCCCGTTCATCCATGCGCCCTAAAGTCAGATGCACTTGAAGATTCAGTCCGAATCAGTTTTTTTTTTTTTTTTTGCTTAATGGTTTAGCCATCAAAGAGCTTCCTCAGATTCACTTCCACTACTTAAGTGTCTGAAAGTGGCTGGTTTGGTAAACACTGGTATGGAAACGTCATTGACATGTGGAATCGTTGTCTTGCGGATTCCAAATTAGGGGTTTTCTTGTAACAATTAAAGTATGGGATGATAAACTTTTACTGTAGCTGACTTGTTTCCTCTGCAAATTCACAGTTGAATTCTGACTTAAAAAGTCACTTTTATAGCATTGTAGGCCTATAAATTGAAATACAAAATAATGATATGGGAAATTTAATTGGTGGTCCTCAGCACTGTTTAGTGATGAAAGTTGATTCACTCTGAGCAAAAATGATGGCCCCCAACAATGCTGTAGATGTCAAGGAAGGTGCTATGCATCAGCCACGTCAGGTAATGTGTAGATACCGGCTAGACCATGCTGATTTAAACAGTTGTGACTGGTCTGACGTGACACTTGGATGCCTCTCACCTCCCGTAAACGTACCTGGAGTTGTGTGACATTCATCAATTCAAGGCATTGTTTACAATAAAGTGGTCATCAGAGTGTGATGTAGCCAAAGGACATCCACTTCTTTTCCTTCCTGTGACTTTCCCACTCTGTGACACTCTCAGCTCAGTGACCACTTCCATCTGAGAACATCCTGCTTCAAGCCTTGCAATGAGGATATACTGTTGATCAATTGTAAGGTGTTGTCTTGGCCTCATGATGACAAAATGTGAACAGCATGATGAGGAGGACTATTTATATCCCAATTCAAATCAGTCTCCTAAATGTATTGGGCGATTTAGGGATCAAACACCTGTTGGGAATTTTGCCATTACGCACCTTGCTAGAGATCAACAAGTTGTGCCAAAGCTATTGAAATATTAAATGGTTGGATTGTGCATTCCAAAGTTGATAGATGGTCTCATTTAGTTAATTTGAAAAAAATTTAGAGAGATTTTAGATTTTGACCGAAAGTCAAATATCCTTAGTTTTTGTGAGTAGTGTATATATTTATATATCCTCAACCAGCTGTCATGGGTCCAAGATAAAAGAGTAGATATAGCATACAAAGTGACATATAAATATTTAAATACCGTATATACTCGAGTATAAGCCGAGTTTTTCAGCACAAAAAATGTGCTGAAAAATCCCCCCCTCGGCTTATACTCCAGTCACTGTCGGCGGTCGGGCACTGCGGTGGCCCGTGCGCCGACAGGGACGCTTCAGTTATATGCGGCTCCTCAGGGAGCGCATATAGCTGAAGGCCGAGTACAGCTGACAGCCTCCTTGGCGCTGTCAGCGATCTCCTCCCCTGTGTGCGACTACGCCGCAGTAGACTCCGGGCGGCCGCGACCGTCCGGAGTTTCCGGCACAGATGGCGTGTGTCATCACGCTGCGTGCGCGGCCTGATGACATCACCCGCCTGTGCCGGGAAGACCGAGGAGAGAGCGCGGGACAACGGACAGCGAGGAGGCAGAGCGGCGAGGTAGCGGAGCAGCGGGGAGCCAGGTAAGTGGGGTTTTTTTTGTTTTAAAACCCTGCCTACAGCCTACCTATAGGACCTATACCTGCCTATACCCTGCCTACAGCCTACCTATAGGACCTATACCTGCCTATACCCTGCCTACAGCCTACCTATAGGACCTATACCTGACTATATCCTGCCTGCAGCCTACCTAGAGGACCTATACCCGCCTATACCCTGCCTATAGCCTACCTAGAGGACCTATACCTGCCTATACCCTGCCTATAGCCTACCTAGAGGACCTATAACTGCCTATAGCCTGCCTAGGGGGCCTATACCTGCCTATAACGATCTATACCATGCCTATAGCCTGCCTAGGGTGACCTATACCATGCCTATAGCCTGCCTAGAGGGACCTATACCTGCCTATAATGACCTATACCTGCCTATAACCTGCCTAGGGGGACCTATACCTGCCTATAATGACCTATACCAGCATATAACCTGCCTATGGGGGTCATATAGCTGCCTATATCTGCCTATGGGGGACATTAAACTGCTTATACCAGCCTATACCTGCCTATGGGGGACATTAAACTGCCTATGTAATTTTATTGGTATCTATTTTTATTTTTAAAATTCACCAGTAGCCGCTGCATTTGTCACCCTAGGCTTATACTTGAGTCAATAAGCTTTCACGTTTTTTGTGGCAAAAGTAGGTGCCTCGGCTTATACTTGAGAATATACGGTAACCAAATACATACATGAAATATATGAATGCAATAATAAAATCATTCCGTAATGAGTAAACTTGAGATGAAGAGAAAGAGATGAAGTTAATAAAAGGGATAACAAATTTATATCGCTTGAAATCACCCACCAGTTGTACCCAAACGTAAATTTGTCACATTGACAGAAAAAGGAGATTGTCCAATTCTCCAAATTAAAACAACACCAAAGAATCCTCCCAGACACTGCTTGTAAGTATTATACATTCTTTAGTGAGCCTCTGTCTTTTTCAAGTAATTATCCCAATCTTAGGGCTTTATTAGGATGTTGCTTGCTTACCTTAGTTTTTTACCTTAAGCCCACTCTAATAACAGTTTGGAAATTTAAACACATATCTCTGCCAGACCCAGGGTTTTGCCTTTCATGGGATTCTTCCAGGGCATCTTCTGAGTCATCATGCCCCTTAAGAAACCGATGAAAGGCAAAACTGTGGGTCAGGCTGACTCATGTGTCTGTCTTTCCATACTGCTGTTATGAGAGTGGATGTATGGGAAGAAACTAGGTCAAGCAAGCAGTAACATGGGATTTTTAGTTAAAAAAAAGTCTGAAGTTCACTATAGAATGTATTACACCCAAAAGCAGTGACAGATAGGAAGAGATGTTCCTCCTCTTCTTCTCCACAGCTTGGTGGAGCTGCTGACAGCTAGCCGACCCGTACTCTGCAAAATATTGTTGGGTCACTGTCAGCAGTATTGATGCTCCAGAGAAGGAGAAGCACAATGACTGGCTTACGCTGGGGAAGGTTCCAATGATATAGTTCTTCAAACATGAACAGTTACTTTATATGGACTTTCCAATATGGTAGCTCTCCACATATGGACAGTTATGTCATCAAAGCCTTCCATTTGGGAAACTAATCAGTGTTCTTCTCCTACTCTGAAACAGCAATATGTGTGACCATAAGATATGTTGCGGCCTTTGGTCAGCAGTATTTCCAACTATAAGGCATATACACAGTGTGAATGCAGCCTTAGATCATTTTCTTTTTGTTGGAGCCTTTTTCTGACAGGTGCTGATCAAAGAGAGATATCTAGGACAAACTGGTTCTGACATTTTGGATTTTTGTCATGCATGGAGGAGTGTTGTTGTAGACAATACTTAGAAAGTTGATCATGCCTAAACAACAGATGGGGTGCATCTCATCAATCAAGCTCAGGTCGTATGGCTAGCTTAAATCAAGATCACCAGAAGATAAGTCATTTCTGTGCATCTCAATTTTTTAAGCAGATTGAGTTCAATGCAAACTCTAAAATGATAATCAAAGCTTGAAATTCTCATTTAATTGTGTAAAAGCATATGTACCTCAAGCTGTGCTATTTTGTCATTACATGAGTGTTAGAGTAGAAATTGTAATAAAATATTAAAGTATAGAAGACATCTGTGTAATGGAAGGATTAATCCAATGCTATTTAACACTAAAAAACAATGAAACTATTTGAGCAAATTATAAAACAATATTTAAAATAGAAAAGTGGAGCGCTAAGGATGCAATGATATGCTCAGCAGATCAAATGTTATTATGGCCTCATAATTCCGCTCATTGTACTTTAAGGATGGATATCTTTTGTAAATAGCCAGTTAATGGAAACCGTCCAAATTGCTTTTCACCTTAATACATTTGTGAACTTAGTTGAAGTTAAATTGAAAATATATTTCTTAAATCGGTTTCACCACAATTGTGCTGCAGGTAGGACAAATGTAACTAATATCTAGAATAAAATACTTGACACAATAGGAAAAGTCAAATTGCATTTGTGGTCCCAAAAACTGCTTATGTACCTTTTACTTGTATACTGTACGTGTAAGTGCTGGACTTTTAGCTGCACTGCCTTATGATACAGCAATAATGAGCTCAGCTACATAGTAATTAGTCTAAAATCTACCCTTTATCTGATAACATACTCAGACTGAACATGCAGCACTAGGTAAGGGGAGGAGGAAGGGAAAAAAAAAAACATAATAAACTGTTTAAAGACCCTCAACCAACTTAACCAGACAACCTAGCATTACCTTCTAATCCCATAAACCAAACCGACTCACGAGAAAATCCCAACCAAGTGTGGGCAAATATAAAGCCGAAACCTGTCAGATTCCCATCTCCCTATCCTCCTGAGTGTCTCCACCCCCAAACCCAAATTAGCTGCCTCCATCGCTGCCCCAATGCGAAAGGAATGTGGCACAAATTCTGCCCAAACAGCGGCGAAGAACCGCCATAAACTGGAAACAGGATAAAAAGGCTCCGTCAATATGCCACAGCAAAGGACCACTGCCACCTGAACTCCTCCCCTTATAATCCACATAAAAATTAAGAGGGCACATAACAGAGCCGTGAATTGCGCCCAAGCGCACGTTGTGGTCCCTGCCGGTTTGATTAGTTTTGGACTTTCTGATCCAAAACTCCAGACCCCCTCCAATTTCCCACACATCTTCTGCCAATAGACCGCCGGCGACAGACTTGGATGGGCAAACCAACTCGCCAATCTGCGAGGCCCCAAAAAAGGCTAGAGAAAAAGCCAGATGGAACAAAGATACCACATACTCCAATGAACACACAGAGGTTAGCCACCTCCCTCAAACAATTAGACAACCGAAATACAATAAGGCGCCGCCCATCCCCAGAGAACTGCCCCCTCCAGTACCTTTTAAAGCCTGCGTATCTGCAAAGTCCTTAGTCACGTCTCGCAAACCTCGCAATTCAAAATCGAACGCCAGGGCTGACACAAAGCTTTCAAAGCCAACTAACCTTCCACATGTGCATGGCCTACAAAACAAAACAATGCTGCTGCCCACTCCTCATTTTTTTGAAGTACCCAGGCCCTGCAACTAAGTCTCCCATAACTCCAAAGAGGCCTTGTATGCCCTCCAGGTCCCCTCCGCAAAGCATGCCCTAAACAACCTGTTGGTGCCAGCAAAAGCACGTTTCAAAGATGTGGAGGGCATTCCAATCCTCTGTCCTCGGCCTCTGGAGCCAAGTCCCGAAAACGATCCCACTGTAAATAAGCCAAGGCATCGGCAATGTCATTCCGAACCCCTGACACATGAACCACCACAACCCAAGCATTCAGCTCCAGGCACTGCAACACCAGTCTCCGCAGCAAACGAACAACCGGCGGAGAAGAAGCCAATTACGCATTAATTGCCTGTACCACACCTAGGTTGTTGCAATGAAAATGCACCTTGCTATTGTGAATTCGTTCCCCCCCACAGCTCCACAGCCACCACAATTGGAAACAATTCTAGCAAAGCCAAGTTCCTGACCAAACCAAACACACCCAAGCCTAATGCCATTGCCCGACGCATCCCTCACCCCCACAGAATGCTCCAAAACCAACCCTTCTCGCAGCGTCCGTGTAAATGTCCACCTCCCCATTCGATACCGACTTGTCCAAAATGAGAGACCGTCCATTGTATTTCTTTAAAAAGGACTCCCACACCAAATCCTCTTTCAATTTGGCCGGCAATTGAATAAAATGGGGAGGTGCCCTCACTCCCGACATTGCAACTGACAACCTGCGACAGAACACCCGGCCCATTGGGATAATGCAACAAGCAAAATTCAATATGCCCAACAAGTATTGCAACTCCCTTAATGGCATTTTCTTAACCAAAAGCATCCCACCCACCTCGGCCTTAAGGGCCTTCAATTTATCCCCCTGCAAACTACATTCCATTGCCACTGAATCAATGCAAATCCCCAAGAAACTTAAACAGGTGGTTGGGCCCACCGTTTTATCAGGAGACAACGGGACCCCAAAAAAAAAAACCCAAAAAACCCCCCCCCCGCTTCTTTTTTTCCCCCTCCCCCCCCCCCCCCCCCCCCCCCCCCCCCCGGGCCCCCCCCCAACACCCCCCCCCGGGGGGGCCCCCCAAAAAACCCCCAAAAAAAGGGGGAAAAAAAAACCCCCCCCCCCCCCAAAAACCCCAAAAAAAAGGGGGCCCCCCCCCCCCAAAAAAAACCCCCCACAAAAAACCCCCCAAAAACCCCCCCAAAAAACCCCCGGGGGAAAAAAAAAAAAAAACCCCAACCCGGGGGGGGAAACCCCCCCCCCTTTTTAAAAGCCCTTTTTTGGTTTTCCCCCCCCCAAAACAAAAAAAAAAAAAACCAAGGTTTCCCCAAAAACCCCTTCCCCCCCCCCCGGGGGGGCCCCCCCGGGGGAAAAAAAATTACCCTTTGGAAAACCCCCCCCGGGGGGGGGGCCCCGGAAAACCCCCCCCAAAAAAAGGGGGGTTTTTTTTTCCCCCCCAAAAAAAAAAAAGGGGTTTTTCCCCCAAATTTTAATAAAAAAAACCCCCCCCTTTGGGGGGGGGGGCCAAAAAAAAGGCCGGGGGGAAAAAAAAAAAGGGGGGTTTTTAAAAAACCCCCCGGGGGGGGTTTTTTCCCCCCGGGTTTTTTTCCCCCCCCCCAAACCCAAAAAAAAAAAGGGGGGGGGGGGGGTTTTTTGGGGGGGGGGAAAAAATTTTAAAAAACCCCCCCCCAAAAAAAATTTTTGGGGAACCCCCAAAAAAAAAAAGGGGGGGTTTTTCCAAGGGGGGGGGCCCCCCAAATTTAAAAAATTTTTTTAAAAAAAAAAACCCAACGGGGGGAAAAAGGGGGGGGAAAAAAAAAAAAAAGGGGGAAAAAAAACCCCCAAAAAAAAAGGGGGGGGAAAAAATTTTTTCCGGTTTTTTTTCCCCCCCCCCAAAAAAAACCCCCTTAAAAAGGGTTTTTAAAAAAGGGAAAAAAACCCAAAAAAAGGGGGGAAATTCAAAAAAAAATTTTTAAAAATAAAATTTTTTCCCCCCCTTTTTTCCCCCCCCGGGGGAAAACCAAAAGGGGCCCCCGCCTTTTTCCCCCTTTCCGAAAAAAAATTTTTTAATTTCCCCTTTTTTTTTTAAAAAACCCAAATTTTTCCAAAAAAAAAGGAAAAAAAAAAAAAACCCCCCTTTAAAAAAAAATAAAAAAAAAAAAAATTTTGGTTTTTTTTTAAAAATTTTAAATTTTTTTAAAAGGGGTTTTTTTTTTTTAAAAAAAGGGGGGTTTAAAAAATTTCCCCCCAAAAAAACCCCAAAAAAATTCCCCGAAAAACCCCCCCCCCCCCAAAAAAACCCCCCCCCCCCTTTTTTCCCCCAAAAAAAAAAAGGCCCAAAAAAAAAAAAAGGGGGCCCCAATAAAAAACCCCCGGGAAAATTTTCCCCCCCCCCCAAACCCCCCCCCAAAAAACCCCCAAATAAAAAAAAAAAACCCCCCTTTTTTTTAAAAAAAAACCCCAAAAAAACCCCCCCCCCCCCCCCCCCTTTTTTGGGTTTTTTTTTCCCCCCCCTTTTTCCAAACCCAAAAGAAAAAAAAAAAAAAATTTTTTTTTAAAAAAAAAACCCCCACCCCAAAAAAAAAAAAAAAACCCCCCCAAAAAAAAAACACCACCACACAAAAAAAAAAAAAAAGGGGGGGGGGGGTTTTTTTTTCCCCCCCCCCCCCCGGGGGCCCCCAACCCCCCCCAAAAAAAAAAAAAAACCCCCCAAAAACCCAGCCAAACCCCCCTTTTTAAAACAAAAAAATTTTTCCCCCCCCTTTGGGAAAAAAATTTTTACTTTTAAAAAAAAATTTTTTTAAAAAAAAAAAAAAAAGGGCCCGAAAAAAAAAAAATTTCAAAAAAAAAATAAAAAAGGGTTTTTTTTTTAAAACAAAAAAAAAATTTTTTAAAACCCCCCCTTTTCCCCCCCCCCCCCCAAAAATTTAAAAAAAACCCCCGGGGGGTTTTTTTCCCTTTAAATTTTTAAAAAATTTTTTTTGGGGGGGCCCGGTCCCCCCCCCCTTTTTTAAAAAAATTTTTTTCCCCCGGGGGGTTTTGGGGGGGGCCCGGCCGGGTTCCCCCCGGGGGTTTTTTTTTTCCTTTTAAAAAGGGGCCCCCAAATTTTTTTCCCCCCCCCGGGGGGGTTTTTTGGGGGTTTTTTTTAAAAACCCCCCTTAAAAAATTTTTTTTTTTTTTTTTTGGGGGGTTGGGGGGGGGGGTTTTTTGTTTTTTTTTTAAAAAAAATTTTTTAAAAAAAATTTTTTTTTTAAAACCTTTTTTTTTTTTTTAAATAAATTTTTTTTATTTTTAATTTTTTTTTTTTTTTTAAATTATTTTTTTTTTTTTTTTTTAAAATTTGGGGTTTTTTGGGGGGGGTTTTAAAAAGTTTTTTTTTTTGGGGGTTTTTTAAAAAAAATTTTTTTTATTAATTTTTTTTTTTTTTTTTTTTTTTTTAAATTATTTTTTTTTTCCCAACATTTTTTCCCCAAGGGGCCCCCCTTTTTTTTAAAAAAAAATTTTTTGGGGGGTTTTGGCCAAAAAGGGGGGGGGGGAAAAAAAAAAATTTTTTTTTTAAAAAAAAATTAAAAAATTTTTGGGGAAAAAATTTTAAATTTTAAAAAATTTTTTTTAAAAAAAAAATGGGGAATTTTTTTTTAAAAAATTTTTTAAAAAAAAATTTTTTTTTTTTTTAAAAAAAGGGGGTTTTTGGCTTTTTTTTTTTTTTTTGATTTTAGGGTCTTTTGGGTTTTTTTTTGGGAAATTTTTTTAAAATTGAAAATTGGGGGGGGAAATTATAAAAAATTTTTTAAAAAAAAAGGGGGGGAAAAAAATTTTTTAAAAAAAAAAAAATTAAAAAAGAAAAAAAAAAAATTTAAAAAAAAACAAAAAAAAAAAAGGGGGCCCCGGGGTTTAAAATTTCTTAAAAATTTTTTGGAGAAAAATTTTTCCCCCCAAAAAATTTTTGGGAAATTTTTTAAAAAAAACCTTTTTAAAAAAAAAAAAAAAAATTTGGGGGAAAAAAGGGAAAAAATTTTTAAAAACAAAAACCTTTTTTTCCCCTTTTCCCCTTTTGGGGTTTTTTTTGGTGTTTTTTTTTTTTTTTTTTTCCTTTAAAGGTTTTAAAATTTTAAAAAAAATTTTTTTTAAAAAATTTTTTAAAAAATTAACCCAAAAAAATTTAAAAAATTTTAAAAAAAAGGAAAAAAAAAATTTTTTAAAATTTTAAAGGGGGGAAAAATTTTTTTTTTTTCCCCCCCCCTTTTTTTTAAAACCCCCCCCCCCCCTTTTTTTAAAAAAAATTTTTTTTTTGGGGGGAAAAGGGAATTAAAAAAAAAACCTAAAGGGAACGGGAAAAAAAACCCCAAAGGAAAGAAAATTTTTCCCTTAAAACCCAAAAAGGAAAGGAAAAAACCCCCCGGGGGGGGGGGGGGGGGAAAAAAAAAAAAGAAGGTTTTAAAAAAAAAAAAAAAAAAAAAAACCCTTTTTAAAATTTTAAAAAAATTGTCCTCCATCTTGGATGAAGCAGTTTTCAATGGAGTTATCACTCAACAACAAAGTGGATATCTTTAAACCCCTGGACCAACTATTCCCACCTTATATCTTTTTTTCCCAAAGGGTCCATAAAGAAGAGAAAGACTCCCCCTGGGCCCCCGGGTATTTCGGGGAAGGGAAAAACTTTTGTGAACCCCCAAATTTTAAATTTTTTTGATTTCATACAAAAGTCCCTTTGTGGAGACAAAAACCCCCTTTATATGGGGAAAGGGTTCCCTTTGACATTTTTAAAGGGAAAAAGGAAGGGGATGCAATTGGGGAAAAAAGTATGCTTAATTTTTACATGTGGGAAGAATCACTAAAACCCCCAATTAAAAAACCGAGGGGTTTTGGGGAAACGTTTGATTTTTCTTTTAAAAAATCAAATTTAGATCAAATCCCGTGTGATTTGGTTCGGGAAAGGGGCTGGAGTTTTTTTGAAACTCCCCAATTTTTTCATATTTTGGGAATTTTTTTCTACCCCCAAACCCAAGGAACCGCAATTTTTGGGGGGTGTTTTTGGGGGGCCGACCATCGCCAATCTATTTTTAAGGGGGTGGGGGGAGAGAAGAATTTTCCTTACCGACCCTTTTCCTTTAGTAGAAAAATCAATCTTGAACAGATACATCTTAAAGTTATTAAAAGATCGGCATTTTTCGGAAACAGAACTTAAGAGTTTAAGGCCTCTCTGAAAAGAAGTTAGGTTTAAAAATGAAATTTTACCTTTCAAGTATGGGAAAAACACAGAAGGACCTTTTTTGGGTAAACCCGTTCGAAGTTGAGGAAGGGTTTAGTTTTTTTATTCCCGAAACTTTTTTCGTAAGAAAACTTTAGTGAAAATTCCCCCTCTGCAGGTAATTCCATCACAAACCCCCCGAAACTTTTGGGGAATATTCCATTTGGGCATTTTTTAAAATTGAAACGTGTTTTGCCCCGGGGCAATTTTCTTTTGAAAAAAAAGCGGGAACTGTCAACTAGGTTTTTAAAAAGAAGGGTAAAAAAATAAAAAGGAAATTTAGGGAAAGGGGTTAAATAAGAAAAGGGAAAAGGGGGAGAATCAACCTTCCTCGGTTTTAAAAAAAAGAAGGATCAGAGGGATTCAAAAAAACAGGTAAATTTTTTTCAACTTATCACTCTCAATGGGAAAGAAATGCGCAGTCATTTTCAAAATAAAAAGGGGTTTCCTAACTATGATCCAGTTTTTAAAACAATACCTCCCCCTTTCCCTCGTTTTCAACGACGTTTTTAAGAAAATCCAAGGGAAAAAATGTACGGCCATTTTTTAATGGGGGGACAACCGGAAACATGTTTTTTGGGTTCAAAGGGTCCCAAAGGGGGTTTTTTAAGCTGTTTAAAGGGTGGCTTGGGAAAAATGTGGAGAATCCCAAAAACTTCTTAAACAAAGCGGGAGAAAAAAAATTTCAAATCACACACCAAATTTAAATTTTACCACGGCTGGGGGTTTAACTTATTTGCACAATGCCCTGCGGTTTTGAAATTTTTGGGGGATTTTAAAAAGACCTTTTTTAAAAAAATCCGTGAACATGTGTTTTGGGGGTCGAAGCCGCAAAGAATTGAGATAAAATGTGTAAAATCGAAAACAAACCCCAAACCCTTCAAAAAGCCATAATTGTGACCTGAGGGGTTTTTAGGGTTTGTTGGGGTTTAACGGTAACCCGTTTTTTGTAAGAGAGGGGGAAATTGGAAAGGGTATTTTTTGCACAACGTGAGGTAAATTGGGAAAAATACCCGGGGACCATTATCCACATGGGCCTAATGAGGGCCCTCATTTTTCACCCTTTTTTGGGAAATTTTTTTCCCCAAATTTTTCCTCCTTTTTCCTCTGTTTTTTCCATACAAAAAATTTTTAAAAATATATATTTTTTATATTTTTGGGGTGTGTACAATAAATTTTTTAAAATATTTTTAAAGTTTATTGTTAGTTTGGGTTATAAAGTTTTTTACACATGAAAATTTTTTTGTATTTGTGATTCTTAACCCCCTTTTCTTTTCCTTCCCTTTTAGGCTATATGGTTTCTTGGGTTGGTTTATCTTTTTAAAAAATTTGGGTTTTATAAAGAGAAAAGTTTTTCGGACCAAGAAAGGAATTTAAAATTGGGAAAACTGGGTTTTTTTTAGGCGGTTGGATTTTAGGGTTTTTCCCCCGGAAATTTTTGGGTGAGGATTTTTCAACAAATTTCTGCTGAAGATGATTTTTGAAAAACAGGCTTAATTGAACCCTAATTTGGGCAATTTTTTCTGGCCTAATAAAAATTTTAAATTATTTTTTTTATTTTTTTTCTTTCCCCTGCGTTTTTTTTTATTTCATTTTTTTTATAATTTAAAAATATCTTCACATTGGAAAAAGAAATTTTTTAAAATTTGATATATGATTTTTTTTCATTTTATTTTTAATATTATGTAAATAATAGTATTTTTGGGCATTGCCCTTTTCAATAATTTTTTAAATTTTTGGGACTTTTTTTTGGGACTTTAAAAAACATAAAACCCCTCTATTTAAAGCATTTTTGTACATTTTGGGAAAGTTTAAAAAAATTTTTTTAAAAATTGGGTTTTCTATAGCCAAAATTTGGGAAAATTTAAATTATAGTTATTTACTTTGTCTAAAAAAAACCCCCACCCTACCTTTTGGTTTGTTGCCCATAAATCCCAAATGAAATAAATTTGTAAATTTCCCCTGGAAATTTTTTAAATTCCCATAAACCTTTGGCGAACTTACACCACCTGAGGGCCAATTATTTTTTCTCTTGTTTCCTTTTAAGGGGGGGCCCGCCCTTATTGGTTTGGTCTAAATTTTAAATTTGCGCCTTTTCTCGGGGACTGACGCCGTCCCGGGCTCTTTTAAAATTTTAGCATATAAAACCCCCTTTTTGATTTCGCGGTGTGTTTTCCCCCGATGCAGGCCCTCGCACCAGGGGCGGGGATACACGGGGGCTGTTGACGGTGGCGGTTTTTTCTCTAAAAGTACCCCAAGGAAACGGTTTTCCCAAATTTTAATTTTTTTTGTTTCTTTTTTTTTTTTGGGCCCGTGGGAATTTTTAAGGAAAAATTTTGGGTTTGGGGCCCATTTTCCCCCCTGACGAAAACCAAGGTTGGGGAAAAAACGTCGTTTTGGGGTTTTTTTTGGTCTACCCCCCGGGGCTGTAAACTTTTTTTTTTACTAAATTGAATTTAACATTTAAATTTTTAGTTAGTATTAAAATTTTCATTGTTTAAATTTTCTAGCAAGGCCCTACCTGGGGGGTAGTAGTTGTGTGTCCTTTGCAAATTTACCTTTTTTAGTTTTTTTTTTTTGCATTTAATTGTGTTGTTTTATTATTTTTTTTAAAAAAAATGATTTGGTTTTTTGTGGAAAGGTTTTTTTGGTTTGCTTTTTTTGGCGTTAGTATTTAGGTTTTTGGGGGTTTTACCAAACTATTATTTAGTTTTTTTTGTTGGGGTTTTCGCTGGGATCCCCCATCGCCACCCCCCCACTCCTAACATTTTCCCCCCAAGTCCCATTGAAACCAGGGCAATGGACCTTAAGCAAAAACCGGCGGAGACCATCCCCACGGGCAGCTTCCACCCATTTTGCTGTGCACCCCCTCTGCCCTGGGGACTGTGGCGTGGTGCGGTTTTAAGTAAAAAGCCCCCTCCTTTTCCCCGCGTGGGATGGCGAGGGGGAAGGGGTTTAGCACACTTGGGCTGTGGGGCCCCCCCCCCGCTTTGGGGTGCGCTCCCGACCCTTTCCGGCCCCCCTCCCATGCATTGCACTCACACCACATATGCAAGATAAAAACAGTCCCAAAAAATCAAGTAAATTTCCCCCCCAAAAGGGTTAAACAACTTCCAAAGGAAAAAAATTGCAGTTCACTACCCTTTGGGGGGCCAAAAAGTAGAATGTCCATTGCCTTACAAATGGATACTTATAAATAACAGAGCTGCAGAGAGGAGAGAAAGACCAACAACCTGAATCAATGGTCCCAAAAGGAGGTTTTTGTTTCCCCCAGACCCGACGGTAACTTTCAAACTTTAAAAAAAACTTTGAGGTTCCTATTTTACATTTTTTTGGGTCAAAAACCCGTTTAACCACCTCCGGGCTTTTAACGGGAAACCCCGATGCATGTGGTTCCCTTCCCCTAAAAATTACCTCTCAAATTTTAGTCCAATTCAAATTTTTTAAATTTTGGGCCCAGACCTCCATAATCCCAAAAGAAAACAGGCCCCACTTTTTAAGCATAAAGCATGATCTAACAACCTGTTGGGGGGGGTCGGATACCCAAAAAGGAGGCAAACCACTTCCCCCCCGATAAAGGGTTTTAAAAGCAATATATGGGCCCAAAACCCCGTATGGGGTTCGCACAAAAAAAAAAAAAAAAATTTTGAAAAAAACAATTTGAAAACAGTGCGCACTGGCAAAGGTTGCGGGAGGCACTTTATTTAACTGGGAGTTCCCGATCGCGACCTTGTCCTAATGGAATGAGTCCCAAAAATTTGCTGAAACAACTATTTCAGTAACCCTTAAAAAAGGGAAACAACATCCAGAAAAAAGGTTTTTAAACCAAAATCAAAAATTTAAACGCATGAACAATATACTTTTTAGTTTGCTAGCACAGCCAAACATATGCAGTAGAGTCATAGTTATTATGACCACTTCCTTCTTGTGATGTCTTTAGCACGTAAAGAAAGAAGTCATGTGTCATGAGCTGGATTGGTGGGTACAAAAGGTATGCAATAGGCTGTCTGCACACATCTCCTCCATTGCTGTGATGTGTGAAAGGTGAGATCTATCAGAGTTGCAAATAGGGATAATTATTGGTTTTAAGGCCAAGTGTGGCAGTATTTCTAAAACTGCACAGTTTGTGAACTGTTCATATTCTGTTGAGGTGAAAGTGAGGGAACAAAAGATTCCATTGTGAACAAGCGAAGTTGAAACTGCAAATGTCACAGATATGAGAGGTAAACGTTAGCTACCAAGGTACATGAGGATGGAACGACACACTACAGTGGAGCAGCTCACTAACAAAATGAAGCCTATAGAATTGGGGACAATGAAGCAGATGGATGGTCACTGCACCTCTGTTAATGAAGTTTATTCACTGTAATTATTGGAAATGGATAATCTCCAATGAGTCACATTTTCTGCTTCATCGAACAAATGGATGTTTTGGTGTCAGGCAAGAAACATCATAGAACAAACACCCTGCAAGAATTGCTGTAAGAAGATAAACTGGTGGTTGGAGCATTATAGTCTGGAGAATGTTTTTATTGCATTATCTGGGTCACCATTCATGTGGAAGGCGCTCTCAACCAATATGGGTATAAATCCATCCTTGCAGATCACTTATACCCATACATGCTGATTGTCTTCTTTGGGGTGAATGGGATCTTACAGCAAGACAATGCAACATGTCAAATGGAAAGAAATGTCTCACATTGGTTGGATGAGCATGACCAAGACATCCAAATACTACCCTGACCTCCATCTATGGATCCTTCCCTAATCAGTTTCCAGCAGCTGTGAGATGCATTGCAGTCAGAATTGCTCCAGTGGCATAGCTACAGGGTTACATTGGTTGCACTTGCGACCAGGCTCCTGAGCCAGGGTGGGCTCCCGTCCTCCCTTGCCAGAAAGCAGACAATGATTTGTCACCTGTCAGGCACAGTGACTGGGATCCCCTGATCCCGGCTGTCGAGCCCTCTAATTGACGCGACCCAGAAGGCGCAATGCGATGATGTCATTGTTCTACCTGCTCCACTGCCTGTAACAGGCCACAAGCCTATGGCTAGGTTTATGGTCTAGTACACGTCGGAAATGCCGTCCCGAAACAACTGGCGTCCAATCCACATCCTTAAATAGATGTTCAGCAGGGGAACTGGGGAGAGGTATTATTTTTTATTTTTAATAGAAGCCAGTGTCTGAATGTAGTGAAGCCCAAGCTGAAATTTTGGCCCATGAGTCTTCAGCTTCGCCCCTGTGTATGACAACCTAGCAGGACCTTATTGAGTCAATTCCAGCCTGTCTAGCTGCTGTCCATGTGACACATAGCATTTACTCTGGTTATTAGCTGGTGGTCATGATAATGTGACTCGATTGTATTAAAGCCATGTATTAGTTATGACTAGTGACTGTAGCTGTCATGTATTCAAACATAACATTTGTCCTGCAGTACGTTAAAAAAAGACCATTTGGAAGCAGCAGGAGATCTAATACATACTGTTCCTTTTATTATTTTTTTTATCATTAAAAATCATTTTCCTCTTTTTTTCCTCTTTTACTGAATAACCCCTTTAAAGAGAACCCGCCTCATAGATTATTCCACCTTTGCTGAGGACATCACCAGCAAGTGACAGACCTGCTGTTTCCACCGCTGAGTCTCTTATTCTGTAAGATGCAGAATTTTCAGAGTATTTAATGCTCAAACCTGGCAGTTTCAGCTGGGAAAGAGTCCAGCTTATTCATGAGCAGGGGATAGCCCCGCCCACCCAAGACTAGCAGCAACCCCTACCTGACAATTATTCACATATTTCTACCTATTCAAAGTAATAGGTTCATCAGTTATGAGGTGGGTGGGGCTAGCATCAGGTGGGCGGGTCATGAATTAAACACACTCATTTCATGACTCTTTTCTGGCTGAAAACTACCAGATTTGGGCATTAAATTCTCTAGAACTACAGCATCTTACAGAATAAGGGACACAGCACTGGAAACAGCAGGTCTGACACTAGCTTGTGGTGCCCTCAGTAAGAGGGGCATAATCCATGTGACAGGTTCTCTTTAAGGTGCAGCTTACTTAATGGGCTGTAATGAAGATCCGACACAATTTATTTGATAGACTCCTGAAATGTAAATATTAAACTTTCTATGGGGGATTCTTTACAAAAAAAAATCTCTAATGTGATATATAGCATATAAATCAGCAGTATGTTCATGTTATTTTATTATTATTTTGAGATGGTGTATTTGCAGTAGAGTATACAACTTAATGTCATGTAGAATTTATTCAGCGTTTGTTAGCTTTGAACATAAAGGATATTGTGCTTCAACTAATGTCTGTGAGTTCTATTACATGATTGATTCTGACTCTTCTAGCGTATTGCCCCCTATGGTTTGTCTACCTTCTAAAATGTTTAATATTAGCAGCAGTGGGGAAAAAACTGAATTTGCTTTTTGCTCCACTTGAGACCTTTATTTTATTGCCTGCTATCTCTGCAGAAAACGAGTTACCATGGGAAACTGCAATGATCAAATATCAACATTTATCACATTTATCTTTTTCTCTCAGTACATTTCTTATTTCTGCTCCACATGTAGCAATTTTAATAAAACAAACATAACGTATGATATTCTGTTCAATAGGACAGAAATTTGCCTCACAATACGCCCTTTTCAGAACTGTTGCAATCGTACCACAAGGTGGCACACTTCTATAGGGTAAGAGGTATTATTTGGCCAATAGAATACCCCTTAAAGTCTCCAAAACTGAGGTTATGTGAAATGCAAAGTTTTTTTTACTTCTGTTAACAAACATGTTCTATGAGTAAATAATGTGTTGATGAATTATCTGTCAATACTAGAGATGGGCGAATTGGATATCTAATAAAGTGTGAATTCTTTTTAGATTTTCAGAAAACTTCGGATTGGAACGAAGTAGAAGTTTGGGGTACTTCGGGGTGAAGAAGTGTGCTTTTGATTGATAAAATGGCTGCAGCACATGGCCGATTACGATGGGGCAAAGAACTCAGGGAGTAATAAGGGCATAGCCTACATGACAATGTGGCAGAGATGAAGCCAATCAGAGACCGGCGGATACTGTTGACGTCACCGCACTATAATAAGTCCGGGCGCGACGCTGGAGCTCATTCCGCCTCTTCACTGTCTGATTAGGAAAGTTGCTGCCGCGGCTTCGCTTATTGTTGCGGATACTAAAGTAACTCATTTGTTATACAGCCATTTTTGGGGGTGTCTCAGCTTGTCTCAGAAACTGCTTTCTCTTAACGTTCTATTTCTGATTTTGTGTGGTTAATGTGATCTGAAGCGTGCCATTGTGTGTCCAGTGCATGCTGCATATACATTTTAATGCTATCTGCTCAAAGCAGCTTGAATTCCAAGGGTGATCTAAACCTGTTCCTGATGTATTCATTTAAAGAAACAGCTTTTTACAATACAATAGCCCACTTTGATTTTTGGCTGATCAATTCTTATTTTGCGCAATGTTACATCCCAGAGGTTAATTAAGCGTTGTTCCTGCTGCTGTGGTGACTAAAAAAGACGTTTATTACCGCCAAAAAAAGGTCATTTTTTCCTGTAGCAATAATTCACAAGCGAAGGTTAATTTACAAGTTTTCCTCTTTGTTTGTCGCGTAAAAACACGCCATTGTAACAACGCTACAAGCTCGTAGGTTTTTTGGTTTGCTCAATTCTTTTGCGAATTTACATCCAGGGATTAATTAAGCGTTGTTCTGCTGTTTGGTGTACTAAAATAAACCGTTTTTTCACCGCCAAAAAATAAATTAATATTCCTGTACATCATTCAAAGTGAAGGGTTAATATTACACGTTTTTCTCTTGTTGTGTGTAGCGTAGAAAACACGCAAATTTAAAAACACGCTACAAAGCTCGTATTTTTTTGTTGCTCGAATTAATTTGCGCAATGTTACTTCCAGGAGTTAATAAAGCATTTGTCCGCTGTTGTGTACTAAAAGAAAAACTTTTTTTACACCGCCAAAAAAGACATTTTCTATCCTGTAGCATAATTCACAAGGCGTAGTTAATTACAAGTTTTTACTCTTGTTGTGTAGCGTAGAAAACACGCCATTGTAACACGCTACAAAGCTTGTAAGTTTTTTGTTTGCTCAATTCTTTCGCGCAATTTACATCCAGGTTGAATTAGCTTTGTACCTGCTGCTGCGGTGACTAAAAGAAAACGTTTGATTTCACCCGCCAAAAAAGGACATTTTTCCTGTAGAGTAATTCACAGTGAAGGTTAATACAAGTTTTTACTCTGGTTGTTGTAGCGTAGAAAACACGCCATTGTAACACGACAAAGCTCGTAGTTTTTGTTGCTACAATTCTTTTGCACAATTTACATCCATTGTGTTATTAAGCGTTTGTTTCTGTCTAGTTGTACTCAGTAAAAGAAACCTTTGTTTGTTCACCGCCACAGAAGAAAATCTGTACATATTAATAGTCCGAGGTAATTAGAGCCTGTTTGTGCTTTATAATTCAGTAAAATACACAGAGTTTTTAAATGGCACATACAGTAGCAATTTTTTCCTGCCCATTTGTGAGCGCAATTATATCCAAGGGTAACCCAAGCTTCTTAGTGGGTTCATTTGGAGTCAGATACAGGGTGTGTATTTATCATATTACAGATATCTTCATCAAACATATCTGTACTTTTAAGAACCAGACAGAGAGGGGCTAGCTCTTCACCTGCGAGTGGCACATGGCACAAAGATTCCTGGAGGCAGGCCCCAGGTCGCAGCACAGCAAGGGGACATCGCAGCATGGGTCCCCCACTTCGGAGAGGCCACAACTGCCGCTTGTCATCTAGCGCCGTGTTTTGTTCACAAGCCGCAATGGTTCTTGATTTGGTTGGACTTGGTCATCCACTTCCTCCCAGATGGACATCTGACCAACCCCAGCCAAGAGTCGTGGGAACGTCAGACACAACACCTTAGTGTGAAAGTGGGGCCGGTAGCGGGTCGAGCGGTCCCTCACCTATCCTCAACCCGCCTCTGTCCCATGCGGATTTCCTCAGCCAGATGATCTACTATGTGGACTGTGGCTCAGTGTCACTATACAGCAAGGATGAACTAATTTGAGAAGACAGTCAGCAGCAAATGTATTGATGAGGAAGAGTGGTAATGGTAGGTTCGATGTTGTAGAGGTCAGCCTCTGCATTACAAGACCGGTGATGAGAGACAGCAGGTACGATGGAAATCACAAATATGATGATGATTGTATCCGACAGCACTTGGAGCCGAGTTGAGGTAAGGACTTCATCATTGTCAGGAAAGAGGGCGTCAGGCTTTGCACACAGGGCAGCGGCGCAGCCAGCAATGGGTTGTGTGGCCGTGTGTAATCATCAGGATAGAAGCAGTGTGAGGTCGGGAGCCAAAGCGGCCACGGGTAACAAAATCCGCTTCGCAGGTCCAAGAAATAGCGGCTACAGTGCCTCCGCGAGGCCAGTAAACCCGGCGGCAGTAGACACTCAGGTGCGTAGCGATGTGCAGGTAAATCCATACTCGGCGGTTGGTCAGTTCTTTGCTAAGACACCGGAGGAGCCGAATATGGTTAATATGTAAATCTTGTAGGCAGAAAGATTGAACCCGTTGCCTGGGAGCTAACGTTGGCACCACGGCCCATGAGATCAACACATGCAGCGTCCACCATCCGGTGGCCTAAGGATGAAACTGGGGGGGGGGCTCATGTGTGGAGGACCATCCTGCCCCACAGGCAACAGCACAGGCAGCTGCCCAGTGGCACGGCATGCCAATTTGGCAGCCAGTTCACGGCTCCACCACTCTGCAGAAGGGAGCTGTTCCTCTTAGACATCAATCTCCCGGTCAGAAGCTCCTGCATCCTCGCTATGTCATGGCGCCAGCATCATTGAACAGCGAGGCAATTTTGCAAGAGACAACAGGTATGCGTCCAACCCTCCTCTAAGGTACAGAAGCTGACCCGTGCTTCTTTCCAAGTTGTTGTGTGCGCAGTACCCCTCCCTTCCACATGGTGGACTCTGCACCATTCAGAGAACTAATGGCTTTGTGCCTGAGCCCGAGATGGAAGCTCCAAGTCCGAATTTCTTTTCCAAAAGGCAGTACCAGCACTTCATAAATATTAGATCAGAAGGTTGGCCAGTCCTTGAGCTTATCGGTTTTGTCCAAGGTGCACGGCAGCGTTGGACGCTGATCTGTAACTAGGTCAGGGCCATTACATGATCCCTTTACGGCCCACTTGGGTGAATGTCTTCCGGCCCAGGCACACTGTCACGAGTTGGTTCCCCGCAGCCCCTCGCCCGAGTCTGCGGGCGCACTCTGCGCGCCCGTCGGGTCCCCGGCGGCAACTGCCGGTCCCGACGGGTGGGTCCCGCTACCCCCTTTCCCTGAATAGCTCTCCCGCGCCTCCCGTCCTCCTGGACGCCGGTAATGCGCATGGCCCCGCGCCTTAGTCGCGCGCGCGCCGTGCTCTCGGGGTTTAAAAGGGCCAGTAAGCCCATTATTGGTAAGTGCTGGCAGGTGACCCTATTTAACCTCCCTTCCTTCCGGTCCACCTTTGCCGAAATCTTCAGTGCCATACTGCCTTTAGAGAAAGCGTCTTCTGCCTCATAGCCTGTCTGTCTCCGTGTAACGAACCTTTACCTTCTGTAACTCGACCACAACACTTTTGGCCGCTGTCCATACCTCCTGCCCTGTCCCCGACTTCGCCAGACGACTCACGATTTGTGTACCACGCACTGCCTTTTGTCTGCCACCGCAAGCAAATCACGGCCATGGGGGCACCTGTAGTTTCTCCGCCTGCAGCATGTCCAATCCGGCTTTGACGGCGGGCTCTGGTGAAAACCGGTTCCACTTATGATTCCGCCCCCTGGTACGGCTTACACCATCGCTTGCGGTGTCCAGTGGATCCACTACCAGCATCCGATATACAGTAAAGTCGCGCCATGGATCCCGCAAGGTACCTTGCCCGGTGAACCGTATCCTCACGGCGATAGATTGGCTCGCAGTCACAACAACTTTGCGCAACAAGTCCCGCAGCTGAACCATTTTGTCGCCATGCTTGCAGCAGCTCCTGCTAACCACAATCCCGCGACTCCTCCTCCCTGAGGCGACGCCTACCGCTCAGTACCCGGGACTTCTATGCTTGCGTTTACCACTACCCGCCAAGACTTGAAGGGAACACCAACCTGTGCAGGGATTTATTCCCCAGTGCTCTAGGCACAATGAGTTAATGGCTGGTCAATTGCCCCACTGTAACGATCCCTAAGTTGTGCCTTTCGTGTGTCAGTCTACTGGTCCGGGTGAAGGCTCTAGCTTGGGCCACCCCTCTCTGAAAACGGGGCGATCCGGTGACGACCGGACCAACGGCCATTCCTCCTCAGGAGATTTCCGCAGTGTCTTTGAAGATGCCGGCACTGGGCAATCCTCTGACAAGGAGACCGCTCACTGAATCTTCGCCAATGTGACTACCTCGGTCGGCGTCTTCGCATTCGTTTTCGACCATGGCGTCAGAACTGACCTGGAAACGACGCGCTCACATATGGCCACCTTCAACAAAGGGCTTGTCCGGCAGAGTTAAGGACGCCCTAAGCGCTAGAGGAGATTCCCGACCCCCTAAGCGAAGTTGGATCCACCTAGCCACTCGGAACGATTGTTCGCTTCGCCGAGCGGCAAGAGGAACAACGCCAGGAACGTGATCTGTGCCCGATCCACGCCGTTGCCTCGCCTGGCTCCGTCCTTCCAAAGACCACAGCCTGCCACTTCCTCTACCCAACCAGTGAAGAACCCATGCAGGTGGACCGGGCACATCTTCCGAACATGAGTGCTGTCCCCGCCGTCGGCAATAGAAATTGTGCTTTACTGTGGCCAGCCCGGAACACTTTCTTGCAATGGTTGCCCGCTTTCCGCCCACAGCGGCAGTGAGAAACGCTCGAAGCACTAGGTTATGTCGGAGAGGGCGTCCCTAAGGTGTGAACACTGCCTCTCCCACGCCTTACTAAGGAGGTGAGGTCTCGTCTGGTTCCGGACTCGTTTTTTCCGTGTGCCCGCACTATTACTAGACACTTGATCCGCCGGGAACTTTATTCACGCCTCCCAGGTTTCCCAGTATCGCCTTCCGGTGACCCGTCTGGAAAGCCCGTTGATGATTATCTCTCCGTGAGTGGTGAGGCTCCTTAAGTGAGGCCATTCGGTACGTGACCAAGCCATTGTCCATCCGCGTGGGGGCCTATACTACAGGTAGGAGAACACCTTTTACGTCCTCCCTCGGTATCGTCAGCGATCCTCTTGGCCTTCCCTGGCTACAGCTCCAGTGCCCCGACGCCTCGACTGGAAAACCGGGAGGTTCTGCGCTGGGGTTCCGACTGCCAGAGTCGTTCTCTCAGATTTTCCGCGGCCAGTCCGGGCCATTCCACCTCACCATCTTACAGTGTATCCTGCCCAGTCTTCCCGCTGAATACCGGGACTACCGGACGTCCTTTCTGGAGAAACAGGCCTGAAACCCGTCCTCCTCATCGCCCCTATGACAGTCACCATTGACGCTCCTTCCTGGGACCAGTCCTCCTCGTGGGTAGAGGTTTACCCGTTGCTATACCATAAGACCTCAGCCATGCGACTATATCCGTGAGAACCTGCAAAAGGGTTTTTTATACGCAAGGTCCTCATCACCACTCCGAGCTGTGTTTTTTTTTGTACTCGAAGAAGGATGGTTCTCTCGCGTGTCATCACTACCGGGGCCTGAGACCATATTACCGGTTGAAAAACGGTATCCGTGGCCACAAATTACAGAACTCTTTTGACCTTCTACAGGGAGCCAAGGTTTTCTCCAAATTGGACCTGCGCGGAGGCATACAACCTCATCAGGATCCGTGAGGGAGAATGAGAGGAAAGAGTGGCGTTTAATACCCGCTACGGGTCACTTTGAGTATCAAGTAATGCCATATCTGGCTCTGTGCAATGCTCCCCCGGTCCTTTCAGAGTTCGAGTAAAATGACATCTTCAGGGAACCATGCCTCTACAAGTGTGTCCATCTTTACCTGGACGACATCTTGGTTTTCTCCCCTGACCTCCGGACCCATGCCTATCACAGGTGCGCCTAGTCCTGCAACGCCTTCGCAGCAACCGCCTGTACCCAAATTAGAGAAATGCGTGGTTCCATCAATCCATCTGCCTTTCCTCGGTTACATCGTCTCCAGACCGGGGCCTGCAAATGACCCCCACTAAGCTGTCTGCTGTCCTGCAGTGAGGCCCAGGACCTGTTGACTCCGAGCCATACAACATTTTTTGGGCTTTGCCAATTACTATCGGCAGTTTATATCCCACTTCCCTACACAGTGGCTCCAATTGGGGCTCTCACCAGGAAGAAGGCTAAATTCCCCAAAAGTTGGCCACCAGCGGCGAAAGAGTCTTCTCGGGATTTGAAGTTCAGCCTTTGCTTCCGCACCTATTTGTCTCCCTGACCTCTGAGAAGCCTTTCTCCCTGAGGTGGAATGCCTCTTCGGTGGGGGCCAGAGCATGTCCTTACACCAAAGGAGTCCCAAGGGAAAACCATCACCTGCGGGTTCTTCTCCAAGACCTTCTCGTCAGCTGAGAGGAACTATGCTATTGGGTGACCGAGAATTACTCGCTATCAAGGATGTGCCCTGGAGGAGGTGGCGGCATCTCCGTGGAGGGAACCGTCATCCTTTTTGAGGTAAAAACGGATCACAAAAACTAACAGTAATCTCCAGTCCGGACGGCAGCACTCAAGTCCTCGCAAGCGCACGGTGTAGATTTTTTTCCAAGATTTAACTTCCATCCATTTTCGCCCAGCTTAAAAGAACATCGGGCGGATGGCTCTCTCATCGCGCATCTGACATCCACTGGAGAGGAGTCCCGCATCCCCAACCACATTATACTTCCGAACGCATGATCCAAGCAGCACCTGTCCTCTTCATCAGATACCCCCCTGGCCAGACCTACGTCGGCATCGCTGCGCATTGAGAATACTGAATTGGGGACGATTGCTCTTTGATGTCAGGACATCCTGGGGCCGAAGATCGTTCCTATTGATCCTCTCGGTTCTATTGTTTCTGGTGGCCAGGCTGGCTAAAGATATTAAAGGACTTTGTGATGCCTGTGCTACTTGCGCCCGGAATAAGGTACCCGCCACGATGTCCTTCCGGCTGCTGCGACCCCTGCCTACGCCCAGTACTGCCAATGGTCCCATGTGCGAGGATTTCATCACCGACTTCCATCCTCTTCAGGTAACACAGTGATCTGGTCAAGTACTATAGGTTTTCTAAGATGACGCACTTCTTCCCACTGCCCGGGTGTTACCTTCCGCACCACGTCTGGCCTCCCTTTTCTTTATTCACGTGTTCCGCCTGCACGGGCTACCCCAGCACATCGTTTCTGATCGTGGGTGCATTTTCGTGTCCAAGTTTCTGGCGCGCACGTCGCTCCCGATTTGCAAGTGAAGTTAGACCTTCCTCTCGTCTTACCATCCGCAATCTAACGGGCCAAGGTAGAGGTGGAATCAGATTCTGGGCACTTTCTTACGTCATTTTGTTTCTGCCCACCAGGATATTGGTCGATCCATCTACAACTGGGCCGAATTTTTCATACTCCGTTGGACTCAGGGGCTTCAGGCGCGTCTCCCTTGTCTTTATTGTATATGCCGCATCCACCGCCTCTCTCCCTCTGCCCTCCTCCCTCCTAAGGTTCCGCTCGGTAGATGCCTTGCCACGACTTATCTGGCATTTTGAGCAGACTCGTCAGTCCCTGCAGCGTGCTGCTCCGATATGAAGGCACAGGCGGACAGAAAGAGGAGACCTGAGGCTCCAAACGTGTCTCCGTAAGACAAGGTCTGGGCTGTCCGGCCAAATATGTCAGTTAAAAACATCCCCAGCTACAACTGGGTTCCGCGCTTCCTTGTGCCCTTTGAAATCCGAGCCGTATTTAAAAATCCAGTACATATAAGTCTACGACTCCCACCCACCATGCGGATCCCTAATTCTTTTCATGTAACCCTCCTGAAGCCCTTCGTGTTTTGAACCTCTTCTCCAGAAAAGTCCTCGCCCCCCCCTCTTTCCAGATGCAGTAGCCTCCAAAATATTTTGCGGTCAAAGAGATCTTGGCTATGAAAGTCGGTTGGGGTAAACGGCAATTGCTGGTTGATTGGGAGGGATTCGGTCCGGAGGAGAGATCATGGGCGCCTGCGGAGAATATCCTGGACCGCGGTCTCGTGTTGAGGTTCCTCCGAACCAGAAAGAGGAGGAGGCCTGGGGGGGGGGTACTGTCACGAGTGGTCCCGCAGCCCCTCGCCCGGCTGCGGGCGCACTCGTGCTGCCGCCCATCGGGTCCCGCGGCAACTGCCGGTCCCACGGGTCGGTCCCGGCTTCCCCCCTTACCTGAATGCTCTCCTCGCGTCCTCTCCGTCCTCCTGGCCGGCCGGTATGCGCATGCCCACGCCTTAGGCGAGCTCGCGCCGGCTCTCGGGATTTAAAGGCCAGTACGCCCATTATTGGTAAAGGCTGGCAGGTGACCCTATTTAACCTCCTTCCTTCCGGTCACCTTTGCCGATCTTTAGTGCCGTACTGCCTTTAGAGAAAGCGTCTTCTGCCGCATAGCCTGTCTTCCGTGTACCGAACTTTTGCGCTCCTGTTTCTCGACCACGAACCTTTGCCGCCTGTCCTGACCTCCTGCCTGTCCCCGACTTCGCCTACGTCTCACAATTTTGTACCACGCACTGCCTTGGCTGCCACCGCAAGCAAGTCACGCCAGTGGGGCGACCTGGTAGTTCTCCGCCGCAGCAAGTCCATCCCGCTTTGCGGCGGGCTCTGGTGAAAACCGGTTCTACTTAGATTCCGCCCCCTGGTACGGCTTACACCATCGCTTGCGGTGGTCCAGTGGATCCACTACCAGCATCCGTTACACACACCAACAACTTGGACAGGAGACGGCGCTTTCGCCTCCACGTTGTCAAACTGCGGCTCCTACGCCAATGTCCGCCTCCTCCTCCTCCACCACCACCACCATCTCAGCCTCCATAAGTACTGCTCCATCATACCACATGTGTAGGGCACAGCGGTGTCACGCAGTTCTACACCTGGCTTGCCTCGGCGAACGAAGTCACACAGGGGAGGAACTGCAGCAAGAAATCGATGTGTGGCTTTCTCCACGCCAGCTGCAAATCAGAACCATGGTGACGGACAATGGGAGTAACATGGTGTTCGCGCTGCACCGAGGAGGGATGGTCCATGCGCCCTGCATGGCGCACGTGTTCAATCTGGTTGTGAAAAGGTTCCTGAAGTCTTCCACTGATTTTCAGAACATTCTGAAAATGGCCAGAAACTGTGCATGCACTTCATCCATTCCTAAAAAGCCAGTAACACCCTCCTCGAGTTGTGCGGCAGAACGGCCTCCCCCAACACACTCTGATATGCAATGTTTCCACCCGTTGGAATTCCAGCCTGCACATGTTGGACCGACTGTATGAACAGAGAAAGGCCATTAACGATTTTTTGATGATCCAGCAGACAGGAGTACTCCCCTTTGTAACTTTGATGTCACCAGTGGCAGCTCATGCGTGACACCTGCCGTTTGTTGAGGCCATTCGAGGAGGCCACGTTATTTCAGTCGCCAGGACTACGGGATGAATAACGTCATTCCACTGCTTCATGTCCTGGAACAGATGCTGAAAAATCTGTCTGGGCAGGGACTGGAGACGTGGCGACTTCATATCGCGCCACATGAGTCCGTGGGACTGAAATGGAGGAGGAGGCATTGGAGCAGAAGAATTGTCTGGTGAAATGAGTGGATTTTCTACCCAGTGACAAGAGAGGAGGAGCAGAGCAGCTGGAGAGGTAGATGGAGATGAGAAGACGAGGCAGATGACTCGCAAGCACCATGGCAGTATACAGTGGAGATGGAGGCAGGAAGCCCCTCGGAGTCACTTGTGCAGATGGCCCGCAGCATGCTGATTTGCCTGTCTAGTGACAGCCGAATAGTCACCATCCGGCAGAGAATGACTTCTGGCTCTCCACCCTATTGGACCCTCGCTACCGGTCCAAAATGGGAGCCTTTTTCCCAGCTATTAGAGGGAGGACAAAACTCAAATACTATAGGGAAATCCTCCGAGTCAGTTGGCTGCTGCCGATGTGCGGCATCGTCCCTCCTCAGACAGGTCCTGACCGGGGGTTCTTCAACGCTCACGTACTACTGCCGTGCTGCTGGGGAAGGTGGGGGGGTAGGAACAGTACCACCCATCAGCAGCAACCTAAGTCTGGAGTCACTGATGAGCAGCTTCCTTCACCCGCCTAGTGAGGAGGGCAGTCGCGCCAGCAGCAGCTAGCAGCAGCAGCAGACCTGGAGCAGACCCTGAACCAACAGGTGGTGGCCTACTTGGACAGCACTCTACCACCCCAGTTAGAAGATCCGCTGGACTACTGGGCAGCCAAACTGGATGTGTGGCCGCAGCTTGCAGAGTTTGCAGTGGAGAAGCTGTCCTGCCCGGCCAGTAGTGTGGCATCAGAGCGGGTATTCAGTGCGGCGGGGGCCATCGTTACCCCAAGGAGAACCCGCTTGTCCACGGGAAATGTGGAACGACTGACCTTGTCAAGATGAATCAGGCGTGGATCGGCCAGAATTTCCACACACCAATGCCTTAGGCGTCAGATTACATCAGCCATGACGCCTCACCCAAACTGTGAGAAATGAGTCTGGGTTCAAACTACCTGCCTCAGTCACTATTCTGATGCCGCCACCCGTCTGATGCCACACATCTGCTGACAGTTTTTCCATCTGCCACCAACCATCTTTACCATGGACTGGTATTGCCACCCACCTCCAAACTCTGTCATTGTGCCACTTTATGACCTCATGCTGCGGCTGCTGTTGCTAGTGCCGTGACATCCACACTGTGTCACTCTCTGACCTCATGCTGTTGCTCCTGCCACCGTCACCTCCACTCTGTCATAGTGCCACTCTGTGGCCTACTCCAGTTTTTGCCACCTCCAGAATGTCATTGTGCCACTGTCTGACCTCATGCTGCTGCTGCTGTGACCTCCACTCTCTGTCATTGTGCCACTCTGTGGCCTACTACTGTTTTTCCACCTCCAGAATGTCATTGTGCCACTGTCTGACCTCATGCTGCTGCTGCCGTGGCCTCCACACTGTGTCATTGTGCCACTCTGTGGCCTGCTCCTGTTTTTGCCACCTCCAGAATGTCATTTTGCTGCTGTCTGACCTCATGCTGCTGCCGCCGTCACCTCCACTCTCTGTCATAGTGCCACTCTGTGGCCTACTACTTTTTTGCCACCTCCAGAATGTCATTGTGCCACTCTCTGACCTCATGCTGCTGCCGCCGTCACCTCCACTCTGTCATTGCGCCACTCTTTGGCCTACTCCAGTTTTTGCCACCTCCAGAATGTCATTGTGCCACTGTCTGACCTCATGCTGCTGCTGCTGTGACCTCCACTCTCTGTCATTGTGCCACTCTGTGGCCTACTACTGTTTTTGCCACCTCCAGAATGTCATTGTGCCACTGTCTGACCTCATGCTGCTGCCGCCGTCACCTCCACTCTCTGTCATAGTGCCACTCTGTGGCCTACTACTGTTTTTGCCACCTCCAGAATGTCATTGTGCCACTGTCTGACCTCATGCTGCTGCCGCCGTCACCTCCACTCTCTGTCATTTTGCCACTCTGTGGCCTACTACTGTTTTTGCCACCTCCAGAATGTCATTGTGCCACTGTCTGACCTCATGCTGCTGCTGCCGTGACCTCCACACTGTGTCATTGTGCCACTCTGTGGCCTGCTCCTGTTTTTTGCCACCTCCAGAATGTCATTGTGCCACTGCCTGACCTCATGCTGCTGCTGCCGTGCCCTCCACACTGTGTCATTGTGCCACTCTCTGACCTCATGCTGCTGCTGCTGCGACCTCCACTCTCTGTCATTGTGCCACTCTGTGGCCTATTCCTGTTTTTGCCACCTCCAGAATGTCATTGTGCCACTCTCTGACCTCATGCTGCTGCCGCCGTCACCTCCACTCTCTGTCATAGTGCCACTCTGTGGCCTACTCCAGTTTTTGCCACCTCCAGAATGTCATTGTGCCACTGTCTGACCTCATGCTGCTGCTGCTGTGACATCCACTCTCTGTCATTGTGCCACTCTGTGGCCTACTACTGTTTTTGCCACCTCCAGAATGTCATTGTGCCACTCTCTGACCTCATGCTGCTGCCGCCGTCCCCTCCACTCTCTGTCATAGTGCCACTCTGTGGCCTACTACTGTTTTTGCCACCTCCAGAATGTCATTGGGCCACTGTCTGACCTCATGCTGCTGCTGCTGTTGATTCCGTCAACTACACACTGTGTCATTGTGCCACTCTGTGGCCTACTCCTTTTTTTTCCACCTCCAGAATATCATTGTGCCACTGTCTGACCTCATGCTGCTGCTGTGGCTGCTGCCGTAACCTACACACTGTGTCATTGTGCCACTCTGGGGCCTACTCCTGTTTTTGCCACCTCCAGAATGTCATTGTGCCACTGTCTGACCTCATGCTGCTGTGGCTGCCGCCGTCACTTCCACACTCTGTCACTGATGTTGCCACCTGAGCCCTCAGCTTGTTTTTTTCCAGCTGTCGCTGCCATGACTTTATCAGGCTACATTCCCCCTTCAGTTTTTTGGTCAGTTTTGCCCTCTTAAGTGCCCAGGGAATTTTATAGTGAAGCGATTCTAAGAGCGGTGGCAGTCATGTGCGTGTCATTCTAAAACACAACATTGTATGAAGACCAAACCAAGCTCCCTCTGCATATTTAAGCATGGCACAACGTTCTACAGCACCCTGCAGGCTCTGTGCAGCCTTGAAATAGCTGTTTTTTTCACGTGATTCGTCCCGAAGTAATTCGCATCGAAGTTATTTTTGTCGGGAAATTCGGCGAAGTGAGCGAACCGAATTTTTGAGAAATTCTCCCATCTCTAGTCAATACCTATTATCTGAGCTACGGTATGATTTTGAGTTTTTAACCTCAAAACATACCCCTAGGTGAAATGGCTTTCCATAATGGCTTTCTTAAGAAAGCTTTATCATGAAACATAGACTGAGAGGCTAATGGTGGTGTTTTCTTAGAAAGAGTTGGTACCAGCTAACAAGTTGGATTAGTGCTTTCTAATAATGTTTTGTTGGTGTTTTTTGTGTTTCTCTGCACTTGCACTTTATTATATATGGATTATTATTTTTGATATGCAATCACAAGTTATGTATATTTTTAATATTCCTCATAGTATGATTTACTGTATACCACCTGAGTTATTTTTAAGTGTTTTTAGTCTTTTTTGAAGCAAAATGTATTTTTGTCACTTTAATCAAGCATTTACTTGTATATTTATTTTTTTATGATTTTATAATACGCAATATTAATTTGTTCTGGGACAATCATTGCATGTTAAAACCTTAATTCTATGGGAAACCCCTCAAGACATCAACCTGAAACAAATAAACCTGAGGAATGAAGGATAATAAGCACAGAAATAATGCTTATAAGGTAAGTAATTATTTGTAAAAGTCAGAAGGAGCAACCAGAAACATCTAAAAGGGGATGTCCAGCTCATATCAAAATTAAACTTATGCTACGGCAGCCACCTAAAACTGAAAGAAACCTAAACTCACCTTCTTCCTCAGTTTCAGAGTTGGCTTTCTTGAGACTTCTGTTTATCTTTTGTTCTCTTTCAAACGGGCACGTTATGTGCCTTTGCTTATGTCAGTATTAGGAGTAGAGATGGGCGAATCGATTCTAACGAAGTGGAATTCATTTTAGAATTTCAGGAAAACTTCGGTTCTGAACGAAGTCGAAGTTTGGGGTACTTCAGCTGAACGAAGTGTTCTTTTGATTGATAAAATGGCTGCGAGCACATGGCGCTACATGGGGCAAAGCACTCTGGGAGGAAGAAGGGCATAGCCTGCATGACATGTGCAGAGATGAAGCCAATCAGAGACCGGCGGGATTCTGTGACGTCACCGCACTATGTAAGTCCGGGCGCAACGCCGGGAGCTCACACTCCTCTCACTATACTGATCAGGGAAGGTGCTGCCGCGGCTGATTGTGATAGCTCTCACTGAAGAACTGACTTTTATACAGCGATTTTTGTGAGGAGTCTCAGCTTGTCTCAGAGACTGTATCTCTTAATGTTCATTTCTGATTTCTTGGGGTATAGGATCTGAAATCCAGTGTGCGTCCACTGCAGCTGCATATACATTCAATATCCAAGTGGGATCTCAGCAAGTTCCTGTTGTATTCAGTTAAAGAAACAGCGTTTTTACAATACAAATACCACTTCATTTTTGGCTGCTCAATTTTATTTCGCAATTTACACCCGGGTTTAATTTAAACGTTGTTTTGCTGGGGGGCTACCCCAAAAACCGTCATTTTCAAAGCCAAAAATAATCATTTTTCCCGTACAAATTCACAAGCGAAGGTTTTAATTATAATTTGATCCTTTTGGTCGAAAAACACCAATTTTTAACACCTACAAAGCTTAGTTGTGGTTTCCCAATTCTTTGCGCAATTTACACCAGGGGTTTAATTAAACGGTTTTGCTGTGTGCTACCCCAAGAAACTGCATTTTCAAAAGCCAAAATTTAAAAACATTTTTCCCTTTCATAATTCACAACAAAGGTTTAAATTACAAATTTTTTTTCTGTTGTTGGCGTAGAAAAACCAATTGTAACACGCACAAAGCACTAGTTTGGGGTTGCTCAATTTTTTGCGCAATTTACATCCAGGGTTAATTAACTTGTTTTGCTGGGTGCTGCCCCAAGAAACTGCATTTTCAACGCCAAAATTAATACATTTTTCCGTAGCATAATTCACAACGAAGGTTAATTACAATTTATCTCTTTGTTTGTGTGGGTAGAAAACACGAAATTTGTAACACGCTAAAACTACTATTTTTGGGGTTTTTGCTCAATTTTTTTTCGAAATTTTACATCCAGGGTTAATTTAAACTTTTTTGGGGGTTCGACCCCAAAAAAACCGCTTTTTCACCCCAAAAATATAAAATTTTTTCCTGTAGCATAATTCACAACAAGGGTTAATTAAAATTTTTACTCTTTTGTGTGCGTAGAAAACACGCAATTGTAACACGATACAAACACTATTTGGGGTTGCTAAATTTTTTTTGCCAATTTACATCCAGATTAATTAAGCCTGTTTTGGGGGTTTTCTGACCCCAAGAAACCGCTTTTTCAACGCCAAAAAATACATTTTTCCTGTACATAATTCACAAGCAAGGTTAATTAAAATTTTTATCTCTTTTTGTGTGGGGTAGAAAACAGACTTGTAACCGCTACAAAGCTACATTTTTGTGGTGGCTCAATTTTTTTGGGGCGCAATTTACATCCAGGTTAATTAGCGTTGTTCTGCATTGTCTCAAAAAAGAAACTTTTTTTTTCACCGCCAAGAAAAAATTTTCTGTAGCAAAATTCATATCCAAGATTAATTAACTGTTTTGTCTTTTAATTCTAAAAACACAGATTTTAAACGGCCATACAATCATTTTTCCTCCCATGGGGTGGAGCGCAATTTTTATACCAAGGCCCAAAACTTCTTAGGGGGTTTATTTGGCGTCAAATACAGGGTTGTATTTTCATATACAATATCTTTTCAAAAATGTCTGTACATTTAGAACAAACAGTATGTCAACAAGAGGTGGGAGGGCCCTTTACCTGCGAAGGCAAGCCAAAAATTCCTTTGCGGGCGCACACAGCAAAGGGGCGTCCAAGGGCCTCGGTGAGGGGCCACAACTGCCGCGTCATCTAGGCCGTGACACTTGCAACCCAATGGTCTTATTTGGTTACTAGGGCTCCACTTCCTCCCAAAGACTCGAAACCCCCCCCAAGAGTCTGGGGAAAGCAACAAACCCTTAGTTGAAAATGGCCTGGGAGGGGGTCAGCCGGGGCCCCACCTGTCCCAACCCGCCCCTGCCCCTCCGGTTTCCCCACCAAGATCTACTATGTGGTCTGGGGCCAGCCCCCTATATACAAGGATTTAACAATTTGAGGGGGCAGTCGCGCTACTTGGGCCCAAGAAAAGGGCCAATTCCCCGCTTCTTTTCAGTAGGGGGCAAAATTTTGATGTTAGAATGGGATGGGAGGGCATGTTGTAGGGGGCCCGCCTCTGCATACCAAGACCGGGGTGAGGGCAGCGTGACGTGAAAAAACAAATAGATATGATGTAGCCGACCGCACTTGGAGCCGGGGGAGGCAAGGGGTTCATCATCGTCAGGAGAAAGGGGGGCGCTTTTCGCTCAGGCAGCGGCGCGCCCCAAGTGGGTCAGGGCCGGGGGGTCCAGGTGCAGCAGTGTGAGGTCGGAGCCAAGGGGGCCCAGGTAAAAAC